>CAUYLG010072426.1:0-42873 GCA_963573385.1 Cacajao melanocephalus | reverse complement strand
TGGCACCATCTTGGCTAACTGCAACTTCTGCTTCCTGGGTTCAAGCGATTCTCTTGGCTCAGCCTCCCGAGTGGCTGGGATTACAGGCACCTGCCACCAAGCCTGGCTAATTTTTGTATTTTTTAGTAGAGACATGGTGAGGGTATTTGGATTTTCTCTCTTTTTTTCTTGGTTAATCTTGCTAATGGTCTATCAATTTTACTTTTCAGACAACAAGCTTTTCATTTTATTTATCTTTTTAATTTTGTTTCAATTTCCTTTAGTTCTGTTCTTACCTTAGTTATTTCCTTTCTTCTGCTAGGTTTGTGTTTGGTTTGTTCTTGTTTCTCTAGTTCCTTGAGGTGTGACCTTAGAATGTCTGTCTGTGCTCTTTCAGTCTTTTTGATTTAGGCATTTAGGGCTATGAACTTTCCTCTTAGCACCACCTTTGCTGTATCCTAGAGGTTTTTGTAGGTTCTGTCATTATTTTCATTGAGTTTGAAGAATTTTTTAATTTCCATCTTGATTCTGTTTTTGACACAGTGGTCATTCAGGAGCAGGTTATTTAATTTTCATGTATTTGTGTGGTTTTAAAGATTCCTTTTGAAGTTGATTTCCAGTTTTATTCCACTATGGTCTGAGACAGTACTTGATAGAATTTAAATTTTCTTAAATTTATTGAGGCTTGTTTTATGGCCTAGCATATGGTCTATCTTGGAGAAACTTCCATATGCAATTGAATAGAATGTGTATTCTGGGGTTGTTGGACAGAATGTTCTGTATATATCTGTCAAGTCCATTTGTTTCAAGGTATTAAATCCATTGTTTCTTTGTTGACTTTCTGTCTTGACCTGTCTAGTGCTGTGATTGGAGTACTGAAGTCTCCCACTATTATTGTGTTGCTGTCTATCTCATTTCTTAGGTCTATTAGTAATTGTTTTATAAATTTGGGAGTGCCAGTGTTAGATGCATATATGTTTAGGATTGTGATATTTTCCTATTGGACAAGGCCTTCACGGTTATATAATGTCTTTCTTTGTCTCTATTAACTGCTGTTGCTTTAAAGTTTGTTTTGTCTGATATAAGAATAGCTACTTCTGCGCACTTCTGGTGTCCATTTGCATTTAAGCCATTTACATTCAATGTTAGTATTGAGATGTGAGGTACTAATCCATTCATTGTGCTATTTGTTTCCTGTATACCTTGGTTTTTATTAATAAATATTTGATTAATTGAAGTTTTAAAATTTGTTTTTAAAAATATGCCAACATTTTCTTCTTGTGTTTAGCATTTTTTCTGTTTTGATTAAGAAATCCTATTTGCAAAAACATAAAAACCAAAAGAGAGCCTACACAGCTAAGACAAGCCTAAGCCAAAAGAACAAAGCTGGAGGCATCACAGTAACTGATTTCAAACTATACTACAAGGCTACAGTAATCAAAACAGCATGGTACTAGTACCAAAACAGAGATATAGACCAATGGAACAGAACAGAGGCCATGGAGGCAATGCCACACTTCTACAACCATTTGATCTTTGACAAACCTCACAAAAACAAGCAATGGGGAAAGGATTCCCTGTTTAATAAATGGTGTTGCGAAAACTGGCTAGCAGTGTGCAAGGAGCAGAAACTGGACCCCTTCCTGACACCTTACACTAAAATTAACTCCAGATGGATTAAAGACTTAAACATAAGACCTAACACCGTAAAAACCCTAGAAGAAAACCTAGGCAACACCATTCAGGACATATGTATAGGCAAGGACTTGACTTCATGACTAAAACACCAAAAGCATTGGCAACAAAAGCCAAAATAGACAAATGGAATCTAATGAAACTCCAGAGCTTCTGTACAGAAAAAGAAACAATCATTAGAGTGAACAAGCAACCAACAGAATGAGAAAAAAATTTTTGCAATCTACCCATCTGACAAAGGGCTAATATCCAGAATCTACAAAGAACTAAAACAGATTTACAAGAAAAAACACACAAACCCATCCAAAAGTGGGCAAAGGATATGAACAGACACTTTCAAAAGAAGACATATATGAGGCCAACAAACATAGGAAAAAATGCTCATCATCACTAATTGTTAGAGAAATGCAAATTAAAACTACATTGAGATACTACCTCATGCCAGTTAGAACGACAATCATTAAAAAAATCTGGAAACAACAGATGCTGAAGAGGATGTGGAGAAATAGGAACACTTTTACACTGTTGGTGGGAATGTAAACTAGTTCAACCATTGTGGAAGACAGTGTGGTGCTTCCTCAAGGACCTAGAAATAGAAATTCCATTTGACCCAGCAATCCCATTACTGGGTGTATACCCAAAGGATTACAAATCATTCTATTATAAAGACACATGCACACGTGTGTTCATAGTATCACTGTTTACAGTAGCAAAGACCTGGAACCAACCCAAATGCCCATCTATGATAGACTGGACAAGGAAAATGTGGCACATATACACTGTAGAATACTATGCAACCATAAAAAATGATGAGTTTGTGTCCTTTGTTGGGACATGGATGAATCTGGAAACCATAATCCTTAGCAAACTGAAACAAGAACAGAAAATCAAACACCGCATGTACTTACTCATAGGTGGGTGATGAACAATGAGAACACATGAACAAGGGGAGGGGAGCACCACACACTGGGGTCTGTTGTGGGGGTAAGGGAGGGACAGCAGTAGGGTGGGTGGGGAAGTCAGGGAGGGATAACAAGGGGAGAAATGCCAAATGTAGGTGACAGGGATGGGATGGAGGCAGCAAACCACATTGCCATGTGTGTACCTATGCAACAATCCTGCATGATCTGCACATGTACTCCAGAACCTAAAGTACAATAAAAAAAAAGAAAAAACATAGCTATTTCTCATATGCAGTATTGATTTTTAACAGGGTCATTTATGCAATTCATGAGAGAAAGAAAGTCTTCAATGACTAGCATTGACAAGTCAATATTATAAAAAATGAGCCCCTATTTTCCTATCTTACATTGTAAGAGAGTTATTTTAAGATTCATTATAAACATAAACATAAAAGCTAAAGCTAGTGACTTCTAGCAGCAAACAGTATAATAGCATTACAATTTTAGGGTAAGCAAAAATTTCTTAGAGAAACCACACAAAGGATTAACCAAAGGAAAAAAATGTTAATAACTAGTGATAAAATTATCATGATTAAGTAATATAATTATAATAATTAGAAAAGATAAGAACACATAAACTATGGTGACTTTAATTTGTTAATGTAGTTTTCCAAGTAGCAAACTAAACAGCTAGGCAATTGGCAGTACTCCAAGATTCAGTAAAAATATAGTAAAATTAATCAAGGGGAGTGTTGGCCAGAGCCATGAGGACAACTTTGAGTTCTGCCCAATGAGCAGAGCAACGATGTCCGTTTTCAGTTCTGCATAGCTGGTGCTGAGTTTGAAGAGGTGCAATAGCCTAGTGGATACAATTGCATTTCAGTTTAAATAAACCATCTATAAAACAGGCCCAGGCATTTAGGAAAATCTGGCCAGCTATGCTCTAAAATGGGCCTTTTCCATTTTGATAGTCAATAAGTCTGAGTTGAGCCACCCCAAACTGGGAATATCAGGCCAGAGGACTAGGCCCTCTTGGGACACCCATTCATTCTAACAAAAGCACAGTAACTATCTAATAACTGTTTTCTGGGAATGTACCTTGTAGCTATGTCATGGAAGGGATGAGTCACAAGCTCACAGTAGAGAGAAGACAGGATAGAAGCTGATGCCCACTGCCGGAGGCTCCACATCTATCATGAGAATCCATTACTCAAAGTAGTATTTAGGGTTGTGGGGATCCGAAAGTAAAAAATCATGCTGCAGTTCATTAAACAGTTTGCAAGGTAACCTGTGATTTGGTCTCCAATCAAAGGGTGCGAATTTTCAGTTTAGCCAATATAAGAGACCAAATATTATAAAATGCCCAAGTGAGGCACAAACTGTCTCCAAAACCTAGAAGTTTAACCAAGTGTTGGGTCTCCTTTTGGTAGGGTCGTGGGAACAAAATAGAGCAATATTCTTTGAATGCCATAGGAACTGACACTTTTGAAGCCACCCACATAGTCTCAAGAATATTTACTTGGTGAGTAAGCACCTGAAATTTATCAGGGTTTATTAACCACTCCTACTGATGGAGGAAATATACCACCACAATCAGCACCTTTGGGAATGAGACTGCCAATCTGTTAAACAACAGGACATCATTTATACTGTGTAGCTGAAAATGTTAGGCATCAGAACTGTAGACATTCATGCCAAATTCTGACTCAGCCTCAGGTGGCAAATGGCATGAGTTTAGACACCCCTGTGAGAATACTGCAAATGTATATTTGAGACTTTGTCATATGAATACAAATTGGTCTTGGTTCTTAGGTGCCTTTGGGATAGAAAAGAAAGAGCTAACAATGTCTATAACAGCATACCGAGTGTTACCGGTTTGTGCAACATATTCAGCTATATTGCAGTATCTTCAGTCTCAATATTTGCAAGAACTGGAACTATGGAAGTAAAAGCTTAATTCAGCTGGTTGTTATGTACTATGAAACTCCAGGCCCCTTTATCTTCACAACTGAAGATATAAGGTGGTATTGAGATACTGCATTTCATACATGGTTGTATTAAACATATATGGTTGTATTGATATATTGCATTTCATACTCTCTGTGTGTTGTGTTTAAGTCCCTAACAAGGCTATGATTTCCCATTCTCTTCTTAAGATACTATATTGTTTCTATTGTACCTCCTTCGTGAGGACAGTGAGACAGGTTGAGGAGTGACTTACATGTTTTGTTAGCAGTTCTCTACATGCCATGGTCACTAGTAAGCAAATCGCTCTTTTATGTATAAGCATTTGAATTAGTCTGTTTTCATGCTGCTATAAAGGACTGGCCAAGACTGGGTAATTTATAAAGGAAAGAGGTTTAATTGACTCACAGTTCTACATGGCTGGAGAGGCCTCAGGAGAAGCCCCTAATAAAACCATCAGATCTCCTGAGATTTATACATTACCATGAGAACAGTATGGGGGAAATCACCGCCATGATTCAGTTATCTCTACCTGGCCCAGCCCTTGACACATGGAGATTGTTACAATTCAAGGTTAGATTTGGATGGGTACACAGCCAAACCATATCAGCATTCATAGTACAATCATATAATACATCAACAGAAATAGTATGTGAGAAGTGGAACCACAGATAACATAAAACTGGCCCATTTGCTAGTCACCTTATCAGCTTTATAAACCTAGCAATCTAGGGCAGTATAAGCTTGCACACTAGATTTATTGTATTCTCAAAATACTTTCTTTTTTTTTTCTCTCAGAGAAACAAACCTCTATGAGAGGGTCAAAGCCTCCTTATGGCACTCAGGATCCACTGCAAAAACAAAAATAAAAACAAAGCACATAATACTGAAAACCAAAAACCTAATACTGAAACCTTTTAGTTTCTTGTCCAAATGCATCTCAGGTTGGCATCATAAATTGCAGAAGAGGCTGAGTTCTTACTATTTCTTAACAAGAATCATATACTTCTATCTCTTTGTCTTCAAGCAACCTGCCAAAAAATTAACAATTCAGTCCCAGTTTATGTTCATAACGGTTGTGAAAATGTTCTCACAATGTAGCTGTGTGTTTTTGTAAATATGGTCTAAAATGTGGTGGGTGGTGGGGGGTGGAGGTAGAAGCATCTGTCAATCTAATCAAATCTTTGTACTAATTATAATGAGATAAACCCAAGGATGGGTACCAGATCAGTGAGGAAATATCCCTGCCCAAAGTAGAGTTAGCACAATCAGGGCACCATTTGGGCAATTGTCTTTACAACTCCTTTCTGGTACTCAGCTGCAAGCACCTCACTAGTGTCTCCTCGTAGGCACATCTGTTAACCATATGATTTGATCAACATGTTGCTGCTATTCTGGTGCACTTCTCCCAAATCACATGAAAGAA
The DNA here is from genome assembly GCA_963573385.1 of Cacajao melanocephalus. Lineage (NCBI taxonomy): Eukaryota > Metazoa > Chordata > Mammalia > Primates > Pitheciidae > Cacajao > Cacajao melanocephalus. The sequence goes on along the minus strand of CAUYLG010072426.1, from coordinate 36,906 downwards.
TCTCAGCCTTCATCTTTCCTTTTCCAGCATTCTGTGTGTCTGTTAACGTCTATCCTTGGGATTAACATCTATCCTTGTTACCAAACTACCAAAAACTGTTACATTTGATATTTTACCCTACTTTCAAAGTAACAACCAAGTCTGCCATAGTTTTATGGATACTAGAAAGAAAAAAGATTCCCGTGTCAGAGACAAAGGGCAGGTAATTATTCACAGCAACATCAGTAGCCACGCACAGGCCAGCAGTTGTGCAGAACTGCTAAGGCACAGTTCCCACAGTGTGGTGAAAATATAGTCAACAGATCCTTGTACAGGCAGAGAGATATGTTAAAGGAAAAGAAACTTGAGGTTAGGAAAACTGAATTTTAAATACTAAACAGTAAGTTTGCCCTGGAAGGAAATCTTTTCTTTATTATATGGACAGGACGCAAATCTGCCGTTTGCTCCTGAGGTACACTATCTTTAATTTCCAAGGTTTTTCTATATACATTAAAATGATAGTCGAAAACAAAAGCAGTCGGTACCCCTGCTCCCACACATGCCAAAATCAGAGAGGCGTATGGAGAATTGTCTCCCAACAAATTGATAAAACTTTTTGAGTCTATCTTAAAAGGTTAAACATATACCTTGCCTGTAACCCAGCAATTCTCCTCCTAGGTATTTATCCAAAAGAAATAAAAATAGATGTTTACAAAATGCTCATGCCAAAATGGTTACAATAACTTTATTTATTGTTAAGCAAAACAACTCAACAGGAAAATGAAGAAAAAGTTTACAGTAAAGTTATACAGTAGAGTACTCAGCAATAGGTGAAACTTGAAAATATTCTTTGGAAGCAAAAAAGAAAGAATGAGTATGTATGAATGCATTTATATGAAGTTCTGGAACAGACAAAACTCTCTGGTGATAAAAAGTCTGTGTTTGCTGGGTGGTTTAATCTTAGGAAAGGGATTAAGCAACTTTCTGCAGTAATGTATCTGTCAAAACTTATCTAACTATATACTTAAGATCTATGAATTTTACTATGTATGAATTATGCCAAATTAATTCTTGAAATTCAAAGTAATCTTTCAAAGTAATTTTTGCCTGTGAAAATGTTGGCTAAAATTTATTTTAATGTCATTTATGCTTGTGTTAGACACTGTGTCAATGCTTTACAAATATCAACTAATTTAACTCTTACAGTAATATTACTATTATTATCCCCTTTTAAAAATGGGGAGGCTGAAGCACAAAGTGGGCAAATACTTACCCAAGATGTCACAGCTATTAAGTGGCACAACAGTGACTTGAAACCGTGGATGCCAATTATTTTTATTCTATATGGATTTATAACGCTGTCTTACCGTTATGGTTAGTGTAAGTGTGCCACATTTGAAAGAATTGATAAACACTTACTAACATGAAATAATTCAATATTTATTACTCTGAGTTTCTTTTTAGAAATTTTTTTTTGCTATAAATACCTTCTCATATCATCAAGATAAATTGTTTTTATCATCCAGACCTGTCTTTCCCAATAACCAGTAACCACTAGGCTCACATGGCTAGGCTATTTAAATTTAAATTTAAAATAAATTAAATTAAAATTCAGTCATTCAGTTACACTAGATACTTTTCAAAAGCTTTATAGCCACATGTGGCTGTGGGCATCCTACTGAGCAGTACAGATATAGAACAGTTTCATCATGACAGAGAGTGCTATTGAGAGTAGTAGAGTAGAATGATCAGATTCAAAGCCTGTTCTCAGGCCAATGACTTAGACATTACCTAGGTGTCTGCTAGAAATGTGGATCCTAGAACTACTAAATTAAAATCCGTGTCTTAAAAAGATTCCCGTTATTAAAATGCATATCAATCAGTGTTTATAATTTGATATCAAAATTCACAGTGATTAAATGTGATGTCCCTCTGATTTTGTAATTAAATTCTACTCCTGATTAGATAATAAGTTTCTTATCTCTTTTCTTAGTTTATAATACCTCAAACAATCCAATATATGTCATGATAACTTGTACATGTAGCAAAACTACATTTTACAGTTTTATCACAATTTTGTGACATTTCCATGAAGAATTTACAATTCAAATATGTGTTGTAGTTTTATACGTGAGAGTAACTATCACAAATTTGGATTTATGTGACTGCTACTCCCTGACTCTTATGAGGTGTAGGATTCAGAATAACGGAATCTGAAAAAGAGCTGTTTGTTGTATTCAAGACAGCACTAAGAAATCAGATGCAGAATTAATATAGGTGTTAGAATTTGATCTCAGATCTTAGAATCCAAGTTTATAATCATATTATATGTATTCTAAGGATAGCCACCTCTATACTTTCATTACATTGAAGAAAGTTGTTATTTTTTCATGCAATTAATGGTACCAAAGCAACAAGCACATATTCCAAGCATTTTTGTTATGTTTTTGATGAATTTAGTCTTTTTGTCTGTATTAACCATTTTATCTTCTAGTATTTTAGAAAGAAGCTTCATCATTAAAAATCTAAAAAGTTTTCTTTGTAGGTTGTAAAAAGCATTATATAGATAAAACTGATTTTTTACTTTATAGGAAAAGCTTTATACCAGTTTCAAATAAAATGCCCTTGAATTTAGTTCAATATAATTCACATTTACTGAAGTACTCTATACAGTGTTGTATCATATAAGCAATGACTGGTTGATGTAAATTCATTAAAACATAAAATATTTAATAGCTATTTCATGACAAATTGTTATGTTTTGTTTTATTTATTCACAAATTGTTATGTTTTGTTTTCATTTCTTTAAGATACTTAGACCTTAATCATATACATTTAAATTACCAGAAACAATAAATATTCTACCAAATCTTTCTTCCATGTTGCCCTTCAGAAATTTTTCAGATTGGGGTTACTAAATTATAATGTATGATTAACTATTTTTCTCTTCTATAATATTGCATTAACCTAGGCTAGAGCTAGTTACTGAAGACAATTTTAATTTGAAATTTTTTTGTTCGTTTGTTTGTTTTGTGTAAAAGGTAGGTAGAGTATTAGTAGGGAGCTGAGTTATTAATAACCTAATATGTGATAGCTACTTTTCCTGTCTTCTCAAAAACCATGTAAAGTTATTATAATTATCACCAATTTTAAGATAAGATGTGGATATTCAAAGAAGTAGCACAGCTGATGATTAAAATTTTGTAACAGTATTTTATTGTGAAACCATTCTCCATTTTTTGTATTTTCCTACATTTTGTACTTTGCATTCCCAACCACCATTTTACAACTTGCATAGAGAAGGAAAAACATCTCAGAAACTGCATCTTTCAAATGTAGAGCCAGAGCTAATATGAACATATTCAACTCCACAGCTGCAAGTAACTATAGGTTTGTTCAAAATGCTAAGACTATTTAATATTTTGATTAAATTATCATCATGATCTTATAGAATAGATAAAGGACTATTGCTTTTAAGGAACTCATCATTTACTGAGTACATTTCATTTGGATTAAAATATCCAAAATATCCGTTAAAATATTAAATAGGTTAAACCATATTACTTAGATCCACTTAAGGATATTCAGAGATATCCTTTTTACAACCTACAACAACCTACAACACTTAAGGATATCTCTGAATATTCAGAGATATCCTTAAGTGGATCTAAGTAATAGTCTTTAACCCATTTAATGTTAGACATTGTACTGAGTAATTTACACATTTTATCTCAAAATTATCATACCAAGTACGTCCGTTTTCACTCTGTTGATAAAGACATACCTGAGACTGAGTAATTTATAAAGAAAATGAGGTTTAACGGACCCACAGTTCCATGTGTCTGGGGAGTCCTCACAATCACAATAATGGTGGAAGGCTAAAGGCATGTCTTCCATGGTGGCAGGCAAGAAAGAATCAGAGCCAAGAAAAGGGGAAACCTTTTATAAAACCATCAGATCTCCTGAGACTCACTACTATAAGAACAGTATGAGAAAAATGGCCCCCATGCTTCAACTATCTACCAACAGGTCCCTCCCACAACATGTGGGAATTATGGGAGCTACAATTCAAAATGAGATTTGGGTGGGGAAACAGCCAAACCATATCAACAAGTTATACAAAATTGATTTCATAATCTCATTCTGCAAATGTTTTGCATATGCTTCAAAAAGTTTAAGTAACCTCCTCAAGTTTACACACTTGTAAGTCAAAGGCCAGTAGGCAATTATAACCCACTTTACTGTCCACAAAGCAAAGTCAGACTCTACCAAGGTCACAGAAAGCATATGGCTTCAATGTGAGTGCCAGTTGTGTTTTAGTTGATTGCCCAGCTGACCTTGATTTTTACCTTACTTTTATAAACTAGAGTCTGTTTATTTTTTAATTTGCTTCCAATTAAGCTTCTCAGGAATATCAGTGAAGTGGTTGACAATAGGGAGAAAACCTGAGGAATGTCATTACTGTTCAGCCTGCTAGTTTCATCACCTATTAACTTTTGTGAAGGAAAGATCCATATAAATAAGGGTATTGGACATAATTGTCATGCTAATATCCTATCCCCATTCATCCTTTTAATTGCTTGAATGATATACATATATATTTGGATCTGATATTTTATTTACTGAGGCTGATTGCTTAGTCTATTAACAGATAAATATTGACAGATGTCTGAGGGAGATAATGAGAAAAGGCATTTCTGAAGTTTCCAGTAATTTCATCTTAACTCATAAAGCCCTTTTGTTATTCAGGCTTAACTACTCTACAGAGATAGAAGGGAAAACAAGATGTCTTTTTTTATCCATATAATTACTTTCTTTATTTCTATATAATTACTTTCCTTAAAAATTACTGCTAGAAGGAAAAAAGAGAAATATTCTAAATTCTTAACAAAACCTTTGCAACAAACTTTCAACAATTCAAAGGGAAAATTCTTCAAATTTTTAATTCAGGACAATTTGGCAGTAACTTTGAAGGTAATTCACTTTCATCATAGAATAATTACAAAATAAATATAGATGGACAAAATAACTATAGTTCTACAACTATTACTCAAGGTCATATGTGTAACCTTAAACCACCGGAGTGCCTCCCTTCTACCATTGCCTCCCATTCTACTCATGCCATGCAATCTCCACACTGTGACAAACAGAATTTATTTTTTTGCTTATATTTGCATCTTGAGAGATGAGCACTCTGCCTTTAATGAACTCAAATATATATTATATCATCTACATTTGTATGGTCATATGTATGACCTTGAGTAATAGTTGTAGAACCATATTTTGTCAATATATTTTAGTATATTTACCTTTTATCTATTTTATTGTATTTTGTTTATTTTATTTTATTTATCTATTTTATTTATTTTATTTTTATCTATTTTATTGTATTTACCTTTATTTACTTAACTTTATGTATTTTACCTGTATATATTTTGTTTTATTTACTGTTAGCATATTTTTCTAAATGTAGGTAATTTTTTTCTAATAAAAATGGTGATCATTCAATATATATAATTTGCATCCTCTTTCTGTTTTATGTAAATTATAAATTGAATATAAATTTTTAAATTTTAATGCTTTATCAATTTTAAGTATTCTTAAATAGCCATGACTCCATGTACAGATTTCATTATCATCTTGAAATAATATATATTTGTATCACTGAAAAAAATTATCACTTACAAATGAATGTTTATTCTCAAAGTCTAGGTTTTCAGACTATCTACAGGTATATTGTAAATTATACCTATACACAGATGAGAAAAAAATACTGCTAATTTTCTCAAAGGTATTTAAGAGGGGACATACACTCATTCTCTGAATTTCTTAAATTGGGTAATAGTAGGTTTAATTGTGTGCTGATGCTGAGGAAATAGAGAGACTGAAACAACTTCAGCAAGCACCTGGAATTGGTTAGTAATGGGCTGTGTAATTTTTTCCTGCATAGCTCTGCCAGCACAGTCCAAACCTGCTTACTTGCAATGTTCGTTTTCACTTAAAGGCAGTCCAGAATGGCACATCAAAGAAGATCTGATGCCAGAACTCCACCATCAGAGACACCAAGGCTCTTCCCTGGCCTGGACAGGATTCCCAGGGTGAGTTCTATGATCTGCATGTGAAATTAGGCCTCTACAAGCCTCTTTCCAATGAATGGGCTTAAAAGCATTCTAGATGTAATATGTTTATAGATGGAGACCCCACTCAACAGATATTGAGCTCTTTTTATGTACAAGGCAGAGTGCTCATCTCTCAAGATACAGGTATAAACGAGAAACATATATCCTGTTTGTCACAGTATGGAGACTGCATAAAATGAGTAGAATGGAAGGCACTGGTAGAGGGGAGGCACTCCTGTGGTTTAATCTATAATGCAAGTAGTGGTGGTAGTTTTTTTCTCTCCATCTTTTTTTAGATAGAAATTCCCACTAGAATGACCTGTGTAATTTATTTTAGAAAAGTAAATTTCTCTAATTTCATTAAAAGTAGCCACTGCATTAGGGTCATCTAGAGACAAAGGAATCCCATCTATAATAGCAACCAATAAAATTAAATACCTAGGAATAGCCTTAACCAAAGAAGTAAAATTAAAAAATCTCTACAGTAAACTTATAAAATGTTAAAGCAAGAAATTGAAGAGGATACAAAAATATGAAGATATTCTATGTTAATTGATTGAAATAATCAATATTGTTAAAATATCCATATTATGCAAAGCAATCAACAGATTTACTATAATCCCTATCAAAATACCATGACATTCTTCACAGAAATAGAAGAAATAATAGGGTTAGGGTTAGGTTTACGTTTACGCCCGAAGCCAGCATAGCACTGATTACAGGAGAGAAGCAATCTGTGCAGCTGTGCTGCATGGAGTTTGGAGAGGGATGGCACAAGCACTTCCGCGGCTGCCCCAGCTGGTGTCTCCCTAGAGTTGTGTGAATGCTGCGTCTACTGACTGAGAGCCCAGCACAGCACCAGGACTTGCTCTGGACTTGCAAGCCTTGTGGCCTAGATGGACTTTCAAATTTATTAAGAATCCCAGAGCACATTGTTTTTGGTGCTGGGCTTACTGGAACTCAGGTTGTGACTACTGAGATACATGATTCATTTCCCCTTAGGGCTGGTCTAAATGCTCCCTCCAGGGGTGCAGGCTGAGTTCTGTCCTGTGTTGCTTTCAACTGTGACATGGCAGCACTGAGTTCCAATGCAAAATTTCATAATCACTGTGCTCTCTCTTCCTCAAGCATACAGATTGTATCTCCACACCATGTGGCTACTGCTGGGGTATGGGAGAGGGATAGTATAGGTGATTAAAACCTATGTTTCCTTCTCTCTTCAGTGCCTACTCTCTTCAGTGCTCACCTGACTTTTCCTTCTCATGAAGGTACTTTTTTGTGGACTTTATTCAATTTGGTGTTACTGTGGGGAGGGATGATCACTGGAGGCTTCAATTTAGCTATCTTGCTCTGCCTCTTTGTCCAGGGATAAAAGAATTTCTTTTTTATAGAATCTGTATTCTCAAGCTTTCTGTGTATCATCCGTGGGCCTCCTCATGGCCCACTAAGACTGTACCTTTTATATTTGTATTTGACAGTTTGAAAATGGATTATGTTAACAGCAGTTTGCTTTAGTGAGACAAAATGAGTGCTGTCCAGTCTCCTTTATAAGGAGCATCTTTGCTTATATCATAGGGATGTATCTAACCATGCCTCTTTGGCATTGCTCCAATTTTTATGTGAATGCTAAGTTTGATCTTTCTCTTTTTCCATAATTAAAAATGAGATAATAATAAAGGGTGTTCTCAACCTCAGAGTGTTTTGAGGAATCTAAATATTACTTAAAATAGTCAAAGAGGATAATAAATATGCAAGTATAAGGCCATCTGGAATGGTATGTAGCTGACCTCTCTGTGCCTCGTGGAAACATGTTTCTGCAAAGTTGCTCGATCCATTGCTGTGTTCAGGTTCCTGGATAATATCTTCAGGTTTTTGCTCTTACTTGATATGTCTGTAATAAGCCCCAGTTTACCAACTGATGAATGACTTAATAGGAAAGAGAGAACAAGTGCCAACTTAACAAAATCAAGGAGCTGCCAACAGAGAAAAGAAGCACTTTTCTTTTTAAGCCTAATTTGTGTTCTATATAAAAAATTAGAGTGTGGATCTTTTCTCCCTCTTTCAGCTCAAGAAAGAAATAACTCCAAGTACGAACAATTCTCCTTAATTTGTTTCTTTCTTTACGTGGAATGAGTAAAAATTACCCATTTGAACATCAATTACAAGTTGCTTCAGTGATTCCCAGGGAAGCTATATTCCTTTTTCTCTATACTACTGCAGAATGTTTCAAGGCAGCATAAAGACTAATCAAGTAAAGACCTTTAGCAAAAAAATATTTTTACTGCTGAGAGTTTAGAAAGGAATTTTTAAGCTGCTAAAAAGTGTACACATAAAGTGAACTTTGACAGACCAGTTAGAATTGCTTGAGTAAATGAAAAGTAGTATTCTATGCCATAGAGAAAAAAAGTCACTTCTTTTTCCCACTCATCATTTTACACAGGAGAAAACTAATCTACAGATAGCCCAAAATGTGGAGTGATGGATATGAGAGTTCCATGGATACATGCCAATAGCATATGTATAGCCCTTTGCTGATATCATAGGAGACAGTATAGTACATTAATGGAACTTTAATATCAGACTGAGAACTATTTTATATTACTATTTTCCCATCTTTTCATTGTGGGGCATTGTGTAAGTCACTGAAGACCTCTGAGTCTCACCAATAAAATTAAATTATCAATATCTATTTCTCATGTTATGAAATATAACTATAATAAATATAACAACAATAATTATTAAATGATAATAGATTCCAAGCATTCTTCTAAGCATTTTGCATGGATAAATGAGCCACAAACTCTATGAGTAAAGTAATATTATTATACTCATTTTACAGAGTAGGAAACTGATAGATAGAAAGAGGAGTAGAACATTGTGGTTTCGGGTGAATTTCTTCATCTACACCAAAGGGTCTATAGGATAAAACCTATTTGTTATTAGATGGTTCATGTTAGATAGTTATTTTCGTGATACCTTGGATCTGTAGGGCTTATTCTGTAAATAAAATGTGTCCCAGGTGCCACCTGATATTTGATTTTTATAGACACAAATACACACACACACACACACACACACACACACACACACATTTTGCTTTCTATTTCAAATTATAGTTGTTTTTTTGTATGGTAGAAGTAATGATGCTGCACAATGGGATTGCTAACGTAGAGTTGTACCAATTCTCTTACATAAGATAATTGGGTTACACGTATCCACAGTGAACACAAGACTGTGCTGGATGCTGTGACCTTGGAACTGAGAACTTTTTTGTAAGTTTCTTCTTTCCTGACAATCATTCACATCTATAATTAATCATAGATGGCAGGTAGATTGATGGCAGAGAAAAGTAAAAAATAAATTTTTTGTCTAGATATTCTTGTCCGTTAATTTGGATTACATAATAAAACAGTATATGGGAAGAAAAGTTATTTTTATTCTTACTCTTCCTATAAAACAGGGGCTCATTTATGCTTCCAGATTGAAACTTCTCATTATCTAGGACCATTGAAAGTAGGTGAGAGTGATAAAAACAAGAAGGAACTAATGAAATTCTATTTAACTTCCAAGTGACATGTGTGTACAAGCTGTGAATAAAGCCATATTTCACATTTGATTTTAAAATTGCTGTTGTTAGTCTATATTTCAATTATGCATAATTTTCCTAAAATAATATATTTAGCTTATAACTCCCAAAAGCTAACAGCTGTTGGAGATAACATTTTAATTAACAACCTTTGTCTCATTGAATTTTATAAAGAAAAAAGGGAATGTAAAGACAAATTTACCCAATTCTCTTTAATAAATGAGATATTTTAATATATTTGGACAATGCTAGATCCTAGTAAGGATGAGGGTTATTAAACCAAAATAATCCCAGCTATTAAGTAAAAAAAAATGAGAAAACCCGAGTGCTAAAGCTGCATTTTACCAATTTATACTCAAAGTAAATCACAAGGACATGACTTGTTTAATGTGATTTATATCTAAAAAAGGGAAAATATCAAAACTGAAACGGAACTTATGACATTAAACCAAAGAAATGTGTAGAAAGGAGAGAATTAGAAAGTCTTCTCTGTTTTTACGTGTGTGTTCTTCTCGGTTCTAAATAAATGCTAAAGTAAAAGAGAAAATAAGATGTAAAGGAAGGAACCTAAATTTTGAAATTTCACCATTTTGTTAGCTTGGGTTGGATTCTGAATCTCAGTTTAATAATCTATAAATAGGCAAATAGTACCCACTTTACCAATGTGAAGCAGAAAATAGTATCACGCATATACTATAGTTTGACCAAAATAAATCACAAGCACTTTGTTGTTGCTGCAGTTGCAACTTTTGTTATAATAATAATTATGATTATTATAATGATTATCATGCTCTGAACTGAATCTTCTTTTCATGTTTCCTTTGTTACCAGGCCAATGACCCTACACTTTTTGCTTTACTGTTCAGAGATCAAGGATAGTTTTAACAGCTGCTTTTTGGGGGAAAATGTGAAATAAAGTATAATTGTATCACATAATGTTTATGATATTTGGGTTAATCTCATATGCATATATGCTCACATACCCCATGGATGCACATGAAAACACATGCATATCTCATAAACTTGAGAGTCAAAAAAATAGAAGGAAAGGAACTCATTACCATGGAGAATATCTTTTGTTCGTGTATCTACATAAACACAAAAGAAAAAATAGTAGAAAAAGAAAATAGACAATTATATTACACTCCATCTACATCCCCTCTCTCATATTACATTCATTAAAAGGCAAAAAATGTAAGTAAGGTAGAAGACAGACAAAAAAAGCTTGGTTGATTTGAAATCACATAAAATCTCTAAAAGTCAAGAATCCGTTAGAATTATGTTACAGAAGGAAGTTACAGACCAGGAAAGTAAAAGGTAGAGTTGGCAACAAAAGTGCTTAATAGCTCAAGGTGTAGATTCAAAAAGCAAATAGGAACATATATTAGTGTCCAGTGACTGCGATAATAACTTGCTACAATCTTTGTTGCTTAAAGCCACAGAAATGTACTGTTTCACAGTTCTCGGCCACAGAAGTCTGAAATCAATATTGCTAGGCCCACGTCAAGGTGTTTTCAGGTCACACTCCTTCTGAGGCTCTAGGAAAATTAAAAGATTGTCTTTTGCTTCTTCTAGCTTCTGGTGATTGCCAATATCCTTGGCTTGTGATCAAGACCTGCATTTTCAAATCTCTTTCTGCTCCATCCTCGTATCGCTTTTCTCCTCTGAGTACCTGTCTTCTTTATTTCTGTCTGTAGCAAATCTCCCCCTGCCTCTCCCTTATATGTGATTGCATTTGGGACCCACCAATCATTCAGAATAATAGTGCTCTATCAAGATTCTTATTTTAGTTTCATCTACAAAGATCCTTGTAAGGTAACATTTGTAGGTTTCAGGAGGTAGGACGCATTGCCTTTAGGTGGCCATTCTTTAGCTGTCTACACAACCTAAGTTTACTAAGCTTGCTATTACTATATGTGCTATAGTGGAATTACTAGCAAGTGACCATAACGAAGGAACACTGTCCAGAATGAAAAACTGCTATGACTTTCCAAATCAGAAGGGCCCTTAAGTGCTAAGTTTTATGACATCAAAGATAAGAAAAAACATTCAAACCATTCAGAAGTAGAAAAGAGACCTATACCCATACTCACACCCACACTAAAACAGCATTTCTTAAAATAAATGAGCATTAAATTGACTTGATATTTTTTAAATTTACCTAACCAAATTAAAGAAGATAATAAAGCAATTTCTGCAAAATCCTGAGAGACTTAAACATGAATCAATTTTTATAACAAGTATCAATTAAAATATTTTAATATATAAATAACTAAATACATGAGTTTAAAAGCCTTAAACAATAAGATATTTTATCTCTTGTAACAGGAACTTCACAAGAAAGGTTTCTATGGTGACTAAAACGTGTTAGAGTCCCTTGGTCGTTTTCTCTGGAAGAGAGGTTATAATTGCCCGATTGCACTTGCACTGTCAATTCATTACCTTGGGTGGAAAGGGTGTCAGAGGTCGTAAAGCACCTTAGTAAAGAGTGAAAAACAAAAATATGACTATCAGACTAGCAGCCAGCATCACATACCTCCTCTATGAAGGTAAGTAGATTGTAATGGCATACAGGGAGACAAATAGACCAATGGACGAGAATAGTTAGGAGAGAGACACACAAATTTATGATTACCTAATATAGGGCAAAGTTTTATTATAGTATATAGTTGAAAGGATGGTCTATTTAATAAAAAGTACTGGGATTGTGGGCCATGTGTCTATGCAGGCACACATGTACATGTGTAGTTATATATAATATACATATATATAAGAGCTATATATATAGTGACATATAGTATTATTATATGTAATATATAATAATAAGAATAATAAGAATAACAATTACAGATGCATACCAGATCTAAATAATAAGGTAAAGTAAAACAACAAAACTTATGGAAGAAAATTGTCTTCATGATAATATAGACAAAGACTTCTTAATTAGGACCGAATATATCTTGATAAGTTAAATTTATTTATATTTAATAATAAACTTATAGTTTTTCATAAACACCATTAAGAGAGCATAAAGGGAAACCACACAGTGGGAGCTGATATCTGCATTATACATAAGCAACAAAGGACTGATATTTAGAATATAAGGAAGGTCGAAATTTAGAATATTCTAGGACATTTAGAACAATATGAAGTATTTCTACAAATAAAAAAGACATACAATCTCTTTTCAAAGGACAAAATTATTTAAAAGACACTTCACAATAGAGCTTATCTAGATAGCCAAGAAACATATGAAAAGGTTTTCAATATTATTTGTTATCAATAAAAGCAAATAAGTTCTATAATGCAATATCACCTCACATCCAAAAGAATGGCTATATTTAAGAAGACTGACTATCCTGGGGGGTAGGGTGGAAAAATTACATCCTGGGTACAAAGTTTAATATTTGGGTGATGGATACACTAGAATCCCAAATCCCCATCATTATGTATATAATACCCAACAAACAAGCACATGTGCCCCTCAAATCTAAGATGAAAATATGTATTATAAAAAATATCAACTATCCCAAGTCTGACAAACGTGGTATAATGAGAAATTCCTTTTGTTAAAAATAGAAATGTAAAATGATACAGTTGCCTTGGGAATCCATTTACTAATGTCTGCTAAAGCTGAAAAAATGCATATACTATCATTAACAATTTTATTTCTAGCTATATTCCCAATAAAATGTGTACCATAAAATATCTGTAAAGATGTTTAAAGTACAGTGCAAGCTTCAAGATGGCAACATAACCAAATATCCATCAAGATCAGACTGGATAAAATAATTGTAATATATTCACATAATGAAATATTATTCACCATTGAGAGTGAAAAATTACAGGTACTTCTGAAACAATACCACTGAATTAGGAAAGCCAAACACAAAATAGTACATTTGTCATTTTATTTATATAAACTTTAAAAACTAACACATGATATTATATTACATATCAAAAAAATGATTGCCCAAGGTACTGTTGTAACTCAAAGGAAGCATGAGGCAGGTTATAGGATGTTGAAAATATTCTTTTTGTTCATCTGTTTGTGGTTCTATATGAAAACTTATAGTATTGTATTTTTATGATACGTACATTTTCCATATGGCTTCAGCAAGAGAATTATGTAAAATCATGTGTGAGAAACTAATAAAAGTGATTTTTTTTTAGTTGTACAAGGCCCAAGAAAATTATTAACTGAACAATCCTCTCAGAAACCATTACTAGAATATTCACTAACACCGAAGGAAATGTAACAGAAGAAGGAAGTAAGAAATTCAAATGTAGAGCAATGAAATCAATTAGTAAAACATACTGAAAAATCCACTGGAAAGAAAAAGTTCCATCCATTCTGTAAACTATTTAAAAATCAAAGGCTTTATGTTTGTATTGCAACAGGACAGGATAGTGTCAGTCATTACACTGATTGATTGTGTAATACATGACTTTATTTCATCAGCCAAACAAACAATCCATGAGTTTTATGAACTGATGGAATCCTAAAAGTGTGTTAAAATATATAATCAGTGTCAGTTTAATTTAGGAAAGAGTATTTATTTGGGCTAACTAGTACTTTGGAAGTTTGTGATTCTCTGGCCATTGTTGTGAGGGGAATTCCTCACCCCAACACTATTATCCACGTACATCACTGTCAGTTATAGCTGGATATATGGTACATTTACAATATTATGTTTAGTGATGTTAATTTGTAATACTCTCTGCTTTGTTAGGGTTTAACCTATGAAGACAGAGCTACTTTGATTGATTATAGCCCATTGTCTTTCTTGAACTACAGTCAAATATTCAAGAGTTGTTTGATTGTGCATGTTTTCTATAATCAGGCCTTAAATTCCTGTCTGTTTCCCTGAAGGTATTCATAACAAAATTTGCCAACTATTTAATAGTCACTGAAGTGCCTTGTACAGCTTTCTCTATTAATTTAATCTAATCCTGGTGTTAGAATTCTAAAGGCCCCATTAAACACATTGCTATTTTTGAGACCTGATAAGTCTTTCTTTGTACTACAATAAAGTTTATTAGTAATTCTGAACAGGACAAAGTCCTAAGAAAATCCTCAACTGTCATTTCCTTAGCTGGCTTTTTTATTGCCATCACTAAAATTACTGTATTATTTTGCATTTATATGTCAACATTTTAAGCTTGTAAAAATATTTAATACGTAAAATTCACACGGGTATGTATATGTATGTGTGAAAGAAAGATGGATAGATAGCTAGCTAGCTTTAGGCCATATGTTTTTTAATTATGCTAAAGGGGAAACAAAGTTTTACAAAGTTGCCGTGAGTCAGAATGTGAATATTGGGTATTGGATACTGCCAAATATTTCACTTTATAATCTTTCATACCATAAAATTTCTATCTAAGGTACAGCATCCATCAGTTCTAAACAAAAGGAAAAACATGTTCTAGCTTCAGAAATATACATTTAAATTACATTTAGGAAGGAGAAAAAGCATGTAATTTAATGACAAAATAATTTGCATTTGTTATATCAAAGCATTATATATCACTAAGTTCAATAAAAGTTTCCCATGTTTTTTAAAGAGTAAAATATACAACCAAAGGCAAATCCTTATTTGTGTCAGGGACATATTTATACCACTCAGGCTCTCAAGAATACATGCATATGCTTATCTGTCTTATGATAACTTGTTTAAAAAGAACGTGATAGAAACCATTGAGGGTTTCATTATCAACTTGCTTGCTTTTCTTTTTTTTTTTTTTTTTTTTTTTTTTTTTTCAGTTTTCCACATTTTGCCTGCGTCTGGGAGCAGCTCAGCTGATTTTTTTTAGCTTAGTGTTTTTCATTAGGTTGCAGAAAAGCTGTTGACAGGGACAGTAATAGTCTTTAAAGACATGATGGGTGGCCTAAAGTTCTTTTTCCAAGTTCATGCATGTGGTTGTCGGCAGGAGGTTTCAATTCCTCCAACTTAGGTCTCTCCCAAAGCAAGTGATTCCATAGCAAGAGCAAGAGAGATAGAAAGTGAACATGGGCTTATAATGAAAACTGCACTCTTAAAAATATGCTTATCTTGTACGTGATAGCCTAACTTCTGGCTTATGTTGTCAGTGCAATGAGGAAGGGGAATGCAAAATGTGTGAAAACCAGGAAAGAGAGACCACTGGGGGCCATCCTTGAGAGTGACTGCTACAACATCCTTCCCAATAACTCACTTATAAGGAAAAGAAATTACAGACTAGCAGGGCCAACGTCAAGACACACACACACACACACACACACACACACACACAGACGCACACACACACACACACACACTTGTTTCTAAATTATTTTTCTTCTTTTCATAGCCAACAGAGGTAATATACATTCTTGATAATTAATTCTCTTATTCTGTTGATTTATTTGTGGGTGATTTGCCCTAGAATATTAAGCACAGTACCAGTAACCTCATGAATTCTCCAAATTTAATAAGGATTCCAGGTACTCACATAATGAAAACGTTCAAACAAACTTATCAAAGAAAACGTCTACAATAGAAGAAAAATAAAAATAGAAAGCTCGTGCAGAGATCAAACTTCTAATTATTTCTAGGACAGACAGTTTTGGATTTCATGCTGCTATATAGGTTAAAGAAAGAACTTGGATGGAAGAATTTTGAAATATTATCCAACGTGGCCTCCAGCCAAATAATTCAGGCTGTGAATTCATTAGATTGATGCAAACTAAGCAAGACTTAAATAACCAAATGAGTCCCTCAAAGGACTGCCTTTTGGCAACGGAAATTTTGCGTGTTTTTCCTCTCTTTGGTTCATGTACAGCAACCATCTAAAAAGTAGAGCTACAGTGGACTTGGTCCTTTCAAATAAAATAAAAATTCTAGATATCTTTATAATAGTGCTATCATAATAATACATGATTTGCTGCCTTTAAAATGAGCAACAGTAAATTGTTAAATATTAAGGTTTTCCTATAATATCTTTCTGTTCAGTTCCTGATCTCCAAACATATTATTTGGTGAAGTACTCAATAAATCCTGATTGTATTAAATAGTTGGCTTTTGATATTTTAAGAAATTTAGAAATTCAAGGTCGATTAATATCTTGAAATTCTTCAATAATGATATTAATGGCAAAAGTTTTATTTTTGACATTTCAGTCCTAACAGGGTAAATGTAATAATGACTTCAATATTATGTAAAATGGTATATCAAATACTAAGTATCATATGCTTTACTATTATTCATTTTATAAACTAATGATATTTGATTCTGGTTTTTTTTTAATTTTCTGTTTGATTTTCTTTATTTCCCATTTTCTCACTGACTATAAAATAGAATTAGGTACAAAATGTCCAGAAGAGTACAATGAAGTGAAACAAAATAGAAGATAAAAGAAAGGGAAACTTACGTTTTCCTTTTGTACTGCTTGCATTTATTTTTATTTAATTCTTGCCTAAAATAATAAGATGTGAATTTTATTCTGTATTTTATATGATAAAACTGGAACTCAAAGCAGGGTTGCCGTAGTGAAATAACTTGTTGATTTTCACAAAACAAGGAGTGAAGAACCGTGGAGTCAAGATCAAGTCATTCTGACCCCAAAGCATTTGAATGTTTCAAAATAACATACTCTCCATTTTCTGAAATAAACCTTCGTAGATTTTTGTTCATTTGGAAAACAGGCAAAAATCTCACAAAGTTTCCTCTGCCTAATTTTGGGAACATGAATTGTAAATAATTTCCAACCCTGATATAAAACTTTCCCTAAGAGATGAGAGTTGCACACTATGCTTAGACTCCTCAACGTGGTTTTTGCTGAACACCTGCCTTTCACCTGGGAATCTGGATTTTGAAACTTACGAGGAGGAGGGTGCCTACCTGACAAGCCCCCAATAAGTTCCCCAGGCACTGAGTCTCTACATAGAGCTTCTGTGATATACAACGCTTCACACATATTGTCACAATTGGAATCTGGATGAATTAAGCTTGTCCTACACAACACCACAGGAGAGAACCCTTGGAAGCTTGCACTTGGTTTCTTCTGGACTTTGCTCCATGTGCCTTTTCTCTTTGCTGATTGTGTTTTTCATCATTTTACAAATCATATTCGAGAGTACATCTACATGCTAAGTGCTGTGAACTTTCCTAATAAATCATCAAACATGGGGATGGTCCTGGGCACTCCCAACACAATGTCAAAAAACAATAACAAAGGAAAGGATAAAAGTCAACAATAAAACCTTTCCAAGGAAAAACTGATGGAACTATGTTAAAATAAAGGATTATGATTAGTATAATTTACACATAAAGAAATTTTAAATGTTGAAGAATGACATTACAGAAAATTTTGTGAGTCTTATAAAAGTCACCTTATCCCTACTATTTGCTTGACATGTGACCATATTAGGAATTTCTTACTCCTCTCTTGCCTCTTCATATGCTTAACCATGAAAATGGATTTCAGAATGCTCAACAATCCCAAACCTCTCAGCACTCTCCCCTATAGTTTACAAAAAGAGGTAATCTAAGATCTGAATATGATACTTTAGAAATACAAATTCATAGTTATTGGTGAAATTCAGAGGTTGTGGCCATCCTTCAGAGGAAAATAAAGAGAAGAGACTAGGAAAATTATCAAAATGTTCAAGTGATGCATTTATCTCCAGGATGACAGATAGGATAACTAAGATAAGAAAAAGGTTAGTGGAGTGGATTGAAAAAAATGGTACAATTTCAGGTTTCACCAATTTACAAGAATAAATAAGCCAAGCATGCAGTGAGAGAATGCAGTGTGAACTGGTTGATTGAAACAAGAATTCAGTTTTAAAGACTAACTTTTGGCAGAGGAGAGAACACTAGGTAGCTTAGGAATGGAAGTACGATGGAGGAGGATGTCTGGACATTTCTTTTGTAATTTCTTATTTTTAAATACATAGTAGATAAAGGACATTTACATTAAAAATATGTCAAAATAGCATCTAGCTTGTAGACAGGAAAATAGTAATTCATCCTTTGGCAATGACACCAAAATTGACAAGAAATGGCATTTCACAGATACCAAATGCATCCTAGTGACAGGCTAGGCATATTAAGTGAACAAAAATTGGGCTTTTATAGTAAAGATATAGTGCATTAGACACAGACAATTTCACTCAAATGATTTCAATCCTTTATGCTTAAAACAGTGGCAGATTAAATACAATTTTAAACCTCAAATCTTAAATATTTGACACATTACATCTCTAGAAAAACCTAGTAACAGTGAAATCATACTGGAGGTAGGAACACTAATTTTTTTTCCTAGTCATAGAGTATTATGTTTCTTCCCTCAAAAAAGTAAATGAATGGGGATATTCTTTCAGCAAAAATCGGATAAGAAGGTAGAATCTCTCTCTCTCTCTCTTTCTCTTCATGTCTGTCTCTCAATGGGTAATGTAAATGTCTGTAGAGTGTGCATATTTTCTCCAAAATGTCTTAAACAGTAATGTGGGAATATTAGCACATTCCATTCTTGTCCATTGTTACCTTAATAATTTTCTTTATATAAATAATTATATGCATTGACCCAAAAGACCCAGCATCCTCTATAAAAAATCAAAATAAGAAGTAAGGATAGCAAAAATCTAGTTAAGTTTTGGAGTGAATCTGAAATAAAGAGCAATTTTATTGTGGTGATTATAACCAGTAGTAAAACAGCACTTATTAAACTGCTTAATATGATTTCTCAAGGGACAGAAAATTGGAAAAGAAATAAAGGCCAAATGTGAGAAACCTCAGTATCCTTGTCAAGTAATTTTAATGATCACTTGGACATTATATGTTAGTGAAAAAAACAATTATACTTCTGGAAGAAGGATTGAAACATTTGAAAGAGAGAAATATTGTGTATATTTCTTGCTCAGCATCTGACAAAGCTCCTCTTACATACTACTATGTCATTGATAATGAAAATATCTTTACAGAATTATTTCCTTGATTCATTATAATAGATTCAGCAAAATATAAACAACCAATGGGGGAAAACCCAAAAGATATAAATATATTAAAAATATCTTATAAAGGCATACAAATGTAGGCAGTGTTACATTGTCAAAAGAAAGGCATAAATATTAATAAAACCAAACAGAGAGCACAGAAATAGGCCTGTAGAAATATGGTCAGCTTGTTATTGACAGAGGCCCTAAGATAGTACAACAGAAAAAAAATACTTTCAACAAATGGTGCTAGAATTTGATATCAATATGCAAAAAAAAAAAGAACCTAGACATAGACTTTAGCCCTTTCACATATTCAGCTCAACATGGATCATAGACTTAAATATAATATGCAAAACTATGAAACATCTGGAAGAAAACCGAGAAAATCCAGGCGACCTTGGGTTTGATATGATTTTCCAATACAATACTAAAAGCATGATCCATTATATGAAAAAAAAATGGTAAGTTGAATGTTATTTAAAGTAGAAATGTCTGCTCCATGAAAGATACTATAAAAAATAAAATAAGCCATGAACAGGGATAAAATAATTGTAAAACTCTTGTATGATAATAATCTTACATTAAAAAATTCAAATAACTGTAAGACCCAACAAAAAAAGCAAACAACCAAATTAAAAAATTAGAAAGAGATCTGAACAGACACCTCAACAAATAAGATACACAAGTGTCAATCATAATATGAAAGTATGCTCAACATCATATCATAGGCCAAATTAAAACAATAATGAGATACCACTAAACACCTATTAGGATGACCAAACACACAGGCATACACACAAAACAATAACCAACACACAAACACAAAACAACCTGGCAATTCTAATTGCTTGGAGGAAAGTAGAACAACAGAACCTCTTGTTTACTTTTGGTGGGAATGCAAAATGGTGCAGCCACAATGAATATAATTAGGAAGTTGTGTACAAAATTAAACATACATTTACCATATAATCCAGCACTTGCACTCAGGTATTTACACGAGTAGAAAAACTTATATCAACACAAAAATATGCATGCACAGGTTTATAACAACTTTATTCGTAATTACCAAAAACTATAAACCACTGAGATACTCCTCAGTGTGTGAATGGATTAAAATATGTGGTGCATCCATACAATCAAATAGTATCCATTAATAAAAAGTAATAACTATTCAAGTCAACCAAAAGCATGAATAAACCTTAAATGCATATTGCCAAATAAAGTAACTCATTCTGAAGGGCTACATGCTGTATAACTCTCTAGAGGAAATTCTGGGAAAGACAAACCTAAAGACAGTAAACAAATGGGTTGTTAATGGAGCAAGGGGTGGGCTTTAATTGGTGAAGCACAGAGTAGAGTGGTGGAACTATACTATATGATAATTCA
Source organism: Cacajao melanocephalus (assembly GCA_963573385.1). Lineage (NCBI taxonomy): Eukaryota > Metazoa > Chordata > Mammalia > Primates > Pitheciidae > Cacajao > Cacajao melanocephalus. The sequence continues at coordinate 15,875 of CAUYLG010072426.1, read as the reverse complement.
TGACAATATTCGCTTGTCAAAACCCATAGACCTTTACATCTTACAACATAAAATGACCTTAATGAATGTGCATGTGTGTATATATAAATATACGTGCAGAATACACACACACACATATATGTCATCATATATTTTTTTAGAAAAAGTGTGGACTGTGACAAAAGAAGCCAAATATATTACAAATATGTGAAACAATGTGTCTTGTACTATCTCATTTCCTGCCTCTCTCTACCATCTCATTTTTTCTTACTGGTGCCAGGTGAGTGTGAAGTCTCAAGTTCCTACTGAACATTGCTGATAGCAGAGGAGGGAAGAGAATAATGCCAATCAATCCATTATATTTCTATTCACTGATGCCAGGTAGAAGTGGAGCCAGTACTCCTCACTGGCCCTGCTCACAGGGGAAGGGAAAATAGGTGACCAATTAGTCCTGTTTCAGTCTCATTGCCACCAGTTTGATGTGGGTCTTAATCTCTCCCCCTGGGCCTTGATAACACAGAGATGAGGGGAAATTGATGTTACTTTTAGTCCTGCCTTTGCTCCTCATTTTTCAGTCTTTTTGATGACAGAGAGATTTGGAAGGGAAGCTTCCACTATCTCATTGAACCTCATTGACATGGAATAGGAGTGAAGCCTAATTAATGGTGACCAGTCCCAGTTTTACTACCTTATTAAATCTTATTGCTGGTGTGTGGGAGTAGGTCTCAGTTTGCCAATAGACCATACTGATACTACCCTGCTAAGGAAAAAAGAGCATTGCCTGCTTCACGCAGGTGGTGCAGCTCCGTGCTCAAAGTGCTCATACTGTTCATGCTGGAGGAGAGAAGGACTGTTTGCTTCCTCCCACCAGGGGATGAATGGTTAGCTCCCTTTTTAACCTTACTAACACCATCCAGCAGAGGAATTGATTGCACTACTTGCTTCCATAGGAAGTGAAAGGTGTGGGATATAAGATCAATTTGTTGTTAGGCCTAATGAGATTGTGTGGAGTAGGTTATGAAATTTGTTTTTAACCAATATTTGGCTAAAGATAAATGAGTTTTGTCAAAGATATGTGTTCTGTTCTTAGGTCAGTTATTTCACAAGGGGAATCAGTTTTTCTTGGAGTAAGGACCTGTTCAATTTTCCTCATTGTTTTTCTTCCTTCTGTTCTTCATGCTGGATAATCTCAATTGACCTGTATTCAAGTTCACTGATTCTTTTACCAGTATAACTCTTGCTATTAAACCCTTTAGTAATTTTTTCATTTCAGGCATTGTTCTTTTCAACTCCAACATTTATATTTAGTTATATTTTATAACACTTATGTCTTTATTGCTACTATTTATTAGACATTGTTCCTTTACTTTTATTCAATTTTTAGATGTGATTTACTTAAGGATGTGAAAATATTTAAAATAGCTAATCTAAAGTCTTCTTGTCTAGTAAGTAAAATATCTAGGCCATCTGAGGGACAGTTTTCTATTGAATATTTTTTTCCATATTGGCCAATTTTTCCTGTTTCTTTACTTGGCTTATGATTTTTGGTTGAAAATAAAACACTTTAGATAATATAATGTGAAAACTCTGGAAATCAGAATTCTCTGCTCTCTCTGCAGGACTTGGTTTGTTGTCCTTTTTGTTTATCTTTGTTTGTAATCTTCCTGAACTTGCATTTCTTGTAGTGTGCAGCTACTGAGGAATCCACATTGTTAGGTTAACAGTAGCTAATAATCAATGAGGGATTTCCTTGAATAAAATATCTTGAATCAGTAATTATTTTATTATTTACTGAGACCTCCATGTGTGTTGGTATGCATTCAGCAATCATCTCTGCCTTAACCTACACTTCTCTTCAGGGCCTCAGTGTAAGCCAGAGTTGGAAGACGGGGCTTCTGTAAGATCTTTGCTGGGCATGTGAACCACCTTCAATGTCTTCAGGAGTATTTTAGAAATGTTTAAATCCTCCTATGGACATCTTATCTCCCAATTTTTTTACTGAAGTTTTGTTTTTCGGAATCTAGTTTGCTCCAAGTGGTTTTACAGCTTCAGGAAGCTGTAATGTTAGACACCTTCCACTGATTATTTTCAATGAACTTTCTGGAGATAGGGCTTTCCCTATATGGGAGGGAATTTTGCATCAAGTCAAATAATGACAATGTTCTGTAAATAAGGATGTTATAAGCAGTTATAAACAAGGTGAAATCATGTCATGCTCAATGGTCAAAAATCTTTTATCCATTGATAAAAGTGTTCATTTCACCGTACCACACTTCTTTTACTTACTGGTCTTAGATAAATCTAAAACAATACATTTTAACATGTGCAATGCTGATGCTTCCAGGTGCTCCAAAACTACTGATAGCCTGGATTTATCACTTTTCTCATTAAGATGACATATTGAGACATAGTAACACATAATTCACACCTGATTTTTGCTTTTGATCTTTAATAAATGTTTTGAGAATTTGCTTTGATTTTGAAAATGAAGTAAGATTTCTTTCATCTGCCTCTCTAGACATGACAGAAAGGTAAATGCAATGTAGATTTTGCTTTTTCCTCCTATGAAAAATCTTCCACTTCTCAAGTTGACACTGATTCTGTGGTTACAAAGTCAAGACAAATAATGAGCATATTCTGATGTTACAGACTTAATGTTTTCTCCCTCCAATATCATATTTATGTTAAAATTCAAGTCCTTAAGGGGCTATTCCAAATACAAGATCAAGGTATCTACGTTTGCTATCTAAATGGTCTTTAGACTTTTTTCCAATAGCTACCTAAGTAATACCATGCATATTGCTATTGTTGTTTAATACAACCTCTGGTCATATCTTTTCTCTTTGGACTTCCTAGTATTTCTGCATTCTGTTATCCTGGCCATAGTATCATAAGACAAAATTCCCTCTGTTTTTCTTTTGGTGATTTTAATACTGAAACATTATAAAATGGTATTTTTCCATATCATTTAAGGTTATTATCTTCACCTTCATTATGTAACAGTCAATTCTATTTTTTAAAGAAGGTATCAGCAACCTTTGTTCTATAGGGTCAGATAGTAAATATTTTAGTTTCACAGGGATATAATCTTTGTTGCAACTATTCAACTTTATATATTATACTAAAGACAATATGTAAATAATTATGCATGGCTGTTTTCTAATGTATTTTCAAATGCTGAAATTTGAATTTTATATAATTTTACATTTTACAAAATATTCTTTAACTTTTTTTTTTTAAAGAAAGAAAAAGAGAGGAAAGAAAGTGAGAGTGAAAGAAAGAAAGAAAAATTTTAAAATAATTTGAAAAGAACAAATTATCTAAGTTCATAGCTGTATAAAAACATGAAGATTAGATTTGGCTGAAAGGCCATAGTTTGCCAATCCTTACCCTAAAGAAAGAATATCTTTATAGCCCTCCCATCACCTGCCAAGTTGTTTTTGCATTCTTAGTCAGGGGATAACAGAATGAAGAGAGAGTTTCCTACATTTAGTTTTCAGAAGGTCTGATAAACTTCTGGGAAGATAGGCCATGTTTAGACAATGGGGAGAAGGTTACATGAAAATCATCAAAGCTAAAAAGGGTGTTGGAGTTTTCTGGTAAGTAAGCAGCAGGGGCATTGACTTGTAGGCCTCCACAATGAGTCTATAAAAATAATCCCTTTTATATTAAGATTAGAGGGAACTGCTCAAATATTCATGTTGTAGAAGTATTGCATCTAAAGTAGTCATGTAATAAGTTGGTTACACACACACACACACACACACACACACACACACACACACACACAGACTGCAGTATACAAAACACCTGAGAAGAGGTTTTACTACTGGGTGTGGGGGAAAAGGAACGAGAAGAACTGATAGGGTTTGTCTATGTCCTCACCCAAATCTTATCCTGTACTGTAGTTCCTGCACTCCTCACATGTCATGGGAGGGACCTAGTGGGAGGTACTTGAATCATAGGGATAGTTATCCCCATGCTGCTGTTCTTGTGATAGTGAGCAAATTCTCACAAGATCTAATGATTCTGTAAGGAGTTTTTCCCTCTGTTCTTGGCATTTCTTCCTGCCATCATGTGAAAAGGACATGTTTGCTTCCCCTTCTGCCATGATTGTAAGCTTCCTGAGGTCTCCACAGCCATGTGGAACTGTGAATCAATTAAACCTCTTTCCATTATAAATTACCCAGTCTTGGAAAGTTCTTTATAATAGCATGAGAAAGGACTAATACAAGGACACTGTGTCATTTAAAATCTGAAGAGGGTTTCTGTCTGTTGGGAGCATCAGCAGTGCCATCCTTAAGGGCACTTGTGCCTGAGGGGGAACAATCACATCTTCCTTGTCAATCCAATATGTTTGAAATATTAAAATCAAGTAAAACATCAGTTATCCATGAATGGAAAAAGTGTAAGAAAAATAGAAATGTCTGTGTTATATTTATTCAAACATAAATTAAACACTGTCGATTCTAGGTTTTGCTTTCATAGGATTTCTTGAGAATTGCCCAACTACATCTGGAAAGAAACAGCAGTGTCTTATATATAGATCATGTGGGTACTTTATTTGTAGCGTGACACTGAATGAGTGATTTCATTTAGTAAGAAATTCAAGTCCAACTCTAAATTCAAAGTTCTTACTAAAAGTCTTTAGCATTCTCCCTTGGTATTGAAAATATGTTAAAGCTGTTTATTGCCATTCTTGAAAGCCAATTAAAAGCTCTCCTGTGACTCACATAGAGACCTCATACATACCTCAAAACTGTTCTGGTTGAAAAATAATTTAATTAAGGAAATAGCAGTGGGTTTCTGAGCAGCTTAAAAGTGAAATGCACTTGGTGGGGAAGGGTCAGGGAGAGGAAATCATTGCTTCCAGGAGGAAAAGAGAAAAAGGAATTTATTTCAGCTTTTTCATTGTATTATCTGGTTCATATCATGGCATGGTGTTGAGCGGATCGGGAAGAAAGTAAGAAAGCACTATAGTTTTCTTTAAGCTTCAAACTGAGTTTCAGTCATAAGCACAATACCTTAGAATTACATTGGTCATTTTAATCCATTTTAGAATTTTCTAAAATATTTTCCTGAGAAACATTGTGTAATTTATTCCTTTCTTGAAGATACAAATTACATGCATATCATCATACATACAATTGTAATCTCCTATCCAAAAGAAGGTTTTTAAAAACTAAATTCCTATTCTTTTTTAAAATATCAACTTGTGATACATTGTATCAAGGAAAATTACAAAGACCTGCATGATAAAAGACATAATATGGCAACAGGATAGAAAGTGTTAACAGGGCAGGGGATAGTGAGTGAAATCAAATGTGGGTTAAGAGATAGATTATGTAAGACTACTACAATAATTATTACTATATTTATCTTCATGAAGAGCCAAATGGAAATTATTAAAGATTTTTAAATGAAGGTGGGAATGTCACTTACTAAGATTTGAAATTCAAGAAGGCTGCTATGGCTGCAGTACAAAGAATACTTCAGTATCTAGGAAAGAGACAGGGGGATTAGTTAATAATAAAATCTTGTACATGAATGGGACAACTCAGAGTGAAGAAGAGGGGAACTACAGATTATGAGCTAAAACTACATTTATACTCTGCATGTAGCTTCCTTAAAATCCATTCCATATTGTCTCCTTGATTCAGGATTCTTCTATCCTGTGTTCTTAGAATCACCGAATATATTATTGATTCTGTCCAAATGCAACTGGGTGTTAGCAAGCTATGTAGAAATCACTAGGCCAGGCAACAAAATGGTGAAACATATTTAAATAATTATCACAATAAGCATGGCTAATATAGTTGTACTGGCTGTAGTTTGTAGGCAGAGTCATGAATTTTAGGCTGGTGATGTAGACTTAACAAGTAATTTTTAATGTTATTAGAAATTGGTAGCAAAATTTCTCTTAAGAATACCTTGTCTTCTTTAGCTAACTGTAAAGGAGTTTTGAGAATATCTAATCAATTCTTCCTTGTGTATTTTTAAATATTTTATGAGTCACACAACTGAATTGCTTTTTAATAAAACATGTTTTCTTTGCAAACTAATTTTTGTGAAAAAACTGAGCTATTTCCATATATAAATATTCAACTACATCCAATGTGTATTTGATCAAATATTATTATATGGACTTTTCTATAATACAGCTGCTCAATATCATCACGAAAATGTATGATATGGTATTCTTAGTATGAGAAGAAATAAATAACAATTTAATTAGTCATCGTAAAATTAAAATAATTTAAAATAAGAGTCAAAGTACCCTGGACCATTATTCCATGTCTTATACTGGCTATTCTCATAGTTTGCAGGGGTATCCAATCTTTTGGCTTCCCTGGGCCACATTGGAAGAATAATTGTCTTGGGCCACACATAAAATACAACTATCACTAGCAATAGTTGATGAGCTAAGAAAAAATCACAAAAGACTCATAATGTTTTAAGAAACTTTAGAAATTTGTGTTGGGCCACATTTAAAGCCATTCTGGGCCGCTTGCAGCCCACAGGCCGTGGGTTGAATGAGCTTTGTTTAAAGTAAAGCATTTAAGAAAGAAAAAAAAGAAAATAACACATTTAGGAAACAAATATAATGTATATTTTCACTTACTGAGTGTTTCACATGCAACATGATGGGTCCATTCACTTCATTTGGTAAACTGGGATAACTTACAGCCAATCTCTACAGCCCCATTCCCCCACACACAAAAATTGGAAGCTTTGAATAGTTGAATTACTCGTAGTAACTGTCATCATATGTTATCTGTGTTTATACAGTTTTATAATCAAGGATATGAAGTGAATAGCAAAATTAAGTATGTCCTAAGAGGTTATACTGTTAAAACAAATACACCCTAAAAGAGTAAACTATTTATTTTTTGTAAATGACTTCTAACAAATTTTAAAAGGTGAAGTTTAATGAAAGAGAAAAAAAACAGAAAAAAGAGATTCAGATATGTATTTCTTAGCCAAAACATTGCCCTAAGATCTAAGAAACATTAGAAACATATAACTGCCTCTGAGTGTATAATGAAAAGAACAAAACACAGAACAAATATGGCAAAATTTATGTTGCTCAGAAAATGTGATAACCTACTTAGGCTGAAGTCAATTTTGAGTATGTTTATATGCTTACTGACACTAGGAAATGTCTGTTTCAGAAATGTTGTTCATTTATGTTGCAGCAAATAAGAAATTTATTTTTAATGGATCAATAATATTTTGATATATGTATATTTTACATTTTGTTTATCAATACATCAGTTGATGGACATTTTGATTGTTTTCAATTTAAGCTATTAAAAATATTGCAATGAATGAACTAACACCAATGCACTAGTTATCTTTTTCTTTAGTTTTTTTAATAACTATTTTTATTTCTCTTTGATATACTTCTGTTTTCCATAGTGGCTATACCATTTTACATTCCCACTAGTATTAAATGAGAGGTTTTTTTTTTTTCTTTGTATTCTAGTTAACACTTACTATTCTTAGTTTCTTTGAGTATCCATCCTCATGGGTGTTAAGCTGTATCTCGTTGAGACTTCAGTTGTGTTTCTGTCAAGACTAATGATACAGGCATTTGTTCACATGCCTATTAGAAATATCTGTGTCTTCTCAAGAGAAATGTCTGTTCATGTCATTTTCCCAGTTTTAAATTAGGTTGTTGGTCTTTCTCTAACTGAGTTGTAAGAGTATTTTATTTTCTCAATGCTAGATAATTATCAGATATATGACTTGCAAATATTTTCTCCCATTTTATTGTTTTTTCACTTTCTTGATAGACTCCTTAAAAAGTTTTTAATTTTGGTGAAGTCCACTTAATCTCTTTTTAAAAGTTGTTTCTTGGGCTTTTGGTGTTACGCTTCAAAAAGTGTTGCCCACTTCAAGATCATAAAAATGTATCCCCATTTTATGATAATAGTTTTATAATTTAGCCCCTATATTTAGATATTTTATTCATTTTTCAATTAATTGTTTGTATATGTGGTAGATAGAATTCCAAATTCATAGTGTTGCATGTGGCATGCATTTGTGAAATACATTATTTTTCCCGTTAATTGGCCCTAGCCCCATGGTTGAAAGTCAAGTGACTATAAAGATTGGTTTATTTTAGGACTCTGTTTCATCTGTGTCTGTGCCCTTATGCAAGTAGAATACTTTTTAATTACTGCAAATTTGTGTATGTTTGCAGTTGTGAAGTGTGACTCTTGCAAAATTGTTCTTGTTCTTCAAGATGGTTTTGGCAGTTTGGGAACCCTTACAATTTCGTGATCAACTAAAAAAAAACAGCTTTACGTATCTGCAAAAAAAAAAGGCAGTTGGGAATTTAATAGTTATTGCTTTGAATCTATAGCTAATTTGAGTAGTATTGTCATCTTAACAATATTAGGTCTTTCAATCCATGAGCATGGGATATCTTTCAGGTTATTTAGATGTTCTTTGATTTATTTTAACAGTGTTTGATAGCTTTTAGTGTACAAGTCTTAGAGTTCATTGGCTAAATTTAGCCAAAGAATTTTATTAATATTGATGACCTTAAAAATAAAATTGTTGAGTGTGTGTGTGTGTGTATGTTCTTGTTAAATGGTATCCGTTTTGTTTGTACAACAATAATTATAACCTCTTATGAAATTTAAGTTATATAAAGTTTAATGCATGACAAAATGATGCAAAAGTAGTGGTATATAAAATCTAAACATTGTAATATTTGAGCAAAGTAGAAAAAGGTAACCTAAATTATTTGTGTCAGACAATACTAAATCAGCAATGTATATGCTAATCTCTACAGTAACTATTCAAGAGATAATGAAACAATCTTTAAGAAATAGAGAAAAGTAAGGGAATAACAAAAATGTTTAAAGGAAGACAAGAAATCAAAATCAAAGAAATGTAAAATATATATCTATACAAAATGAATAATAACATGGTGTATGTTAACCTAACTGCATTACTAACTGAAGTAATTAATGTGTAAGTGGACTATGTCTTTGTGTATATATATAGATATATATTAATATATTATCCCTGTGTTAAATACTATATGCGGAATCTGGGCTACCATAACAAAATATCATAGACTGGATATTGCTAGACTCTGCATTGATTAAGGAAGAAGTATTTTTGAAATCTATGGACTACTGTTTGTTTCATAGTGTCCTTTAATTTAGAATTTAATATAATCCGGAAGTTCAGGTTGAACAAACACTAAAACATTATTTACCATGTATGTAATGTTTTATAGTATATACTATATATATAAAATGTGTTGTATGCTATATATAATATGTACACAGAAGCATTCATTTTAAAATTTACAATTATATTTTGGAGAATATTTCCATATACATTTTTAAAAATTGTCCAAAGCACAGCATCAAAAAACTATGAGGATTTTGATTAATAGTACCTTTCAGATGATTACTTAAAAAGAACTTCATAATTAACCCATTCAAGGATAAGTGTCTGTATGCATTTTCAAAATATAGAGTATTTGCCTTCTTGACATAGGCAGAAATAAGAATGAATACAAAAATATAATATGTGAACCTTCTAACCTCAGGCCTTTGCTTGGGTGTCTATAAAAAGCAGAGATGAAGTCAAGAGATCACATGCATGTAACTCATTTGATATAGTAATTCCAGCAACTCTGAGTAGTGTTCCCCCACTGGTCCAGTACCTCCTTTCCAAACATCATGGCTTTGTGAATGTTGGCAGCTTCCAGCATATTTCTAGCCTACCCAAAGTGAAGCATCAGAAATAACCTGCGGCAGATAAAGGAACTTCAGCCAAACCAAGATGCTCAGGTCACACCTGGGTGAAACTAACTACACAAAAGTGAAAAAAGTAAAAGACAAGTTGTGAAACTGGCAGGAAAAGAGCAAGAACTATGTGACACATCCCATAAATATGTAAATTACCACTTACTCTTTCAAGTAAAATTTATTTTAAAAAATATTCTTTACCCTAAATGAACAATCATATATTGTTGAAAATAAACCCTGATAATAAGATTAAATTTCTTCTATAAATACTTTCAAGTTGTTAGAAGAAATCTTGTGTACATTTACAATATTTGCATTCATTTTTTGTAAGAATTTAATTATGGAGTTTCTCTTTTAATTTATCTTAAAGAACAAAGTATAACTGAATATTAAACATGTAAATATTTTTATAATATTGTGTATTTGAGAAATGAATACAAGGTATAGATGTGAAAAATATCAGCAACTACTGTGTGTCCTTCAGAGTTACTTATTTAAACTCAGTTTCCTTTTCTGTACACCTGGGTTATTCCATTCAAATAACATATACTCTGATGGTTTAGAGAGTGACTCTGGTGTTGAACTTGTTTAAAAGCTCATTGGTAGAATTAAGCTTCCCATCAATTGCATGATCCTGGGTATGTCACTTAGGCTCTGTGACTCAGCTTAGTCATTTAAAAATAGAGAAATGATATCTGTTTAATGATTGCAATGTACTTAGAACACTCATTTAACTGGTTTTGAGAATGTGTTTACTCAAAGGGATTAACTGATTTGCCACAGGTCACATCACTTCTGACTAAATCAAGGAACTAGAGCCCTGACTGTTAAACTTTCATTCCATCCCATGCCATTCCCCACAGCACCTAACAGTGGTTTTGTGATGTCTTTTTGTTTCTAAAATATATGATGAGCTCCTCAGTAATCACTAATGAAGAAGTTTAGCTAATCACTACAGATTGATTGGTTTTGAGGTGTTTGAACAATATCTGGATAAACCAATGTCTTTTTTTGGAAAGTATCTGAAACTTCCTGCTCTTGAGGATTTATCCTGATGCTTTTAGAAGAATTGGTATATTTTAGAAGCTCAAGCCATATCCGGTTTTGGAAATAGAGAAGACTGACAAACTGATTCTTCCAATAGATTCTCCAATACCTTTCAGTGATATGTAGCAGAAAATGGGTTTATGATGCACAGTAAGACCAGAAATCAACAATTGTAAGCCAAATAGAAAAGTCAAAGAGAATGTCCCTGGGGGCATTGCTATGGAAACCAAAGAAGCTCAAGTTAGGAATGCAAGAGAAAAATGCTGGACAAGAACAGAGCCCCATACAAATTAAACCCAAATGCCATGATTGCAGCTGAAGCAGTATTTATAATCCCTTACAACGCATGCCTTTATTTCAAATTTATTTTCCCATGATGGTGCTAGGCTTTGTAAACAACCATGGCCAGCAAGATCAGGCATTTCAACTCAAAATCACTATTTCATCATTACAAAACTTATTTCAAGCTACATTAGGCTTCCCAGCTGGGCTAAATACGATTGTAATATAATGTTTGTTTCTAAAATATAAGGAAGGAACTTTCATTCAGTTGCCAGTGAGCTGAGACTGCTTATCTTAAAATTTCCGGTGAACTTTAGAGTTATAAATTAGATCTGGTCTTCAGCGTTATAAATTAGACCCTGATTTTCTCTCTGCCTTAAGAAAATTTAGGAGGAAAGACTCAAATAATTTCAAGTGGTTTTAAAGAACACCTACCCTTGAGAAATGTTTTGGGAAAAAGTGGATATCCAGAGATGTTGTAAAGAGAAAAGGTTTTGATTGTTGGGCTTCAATGAATATAAGGTCACATTAGTTCCATTTGTGGATCTTTTGCATTACTTTCAGCAAGTTTCACAATATATATCCTAAAACCTTGTATAGTCTATGGTTTTATTAGTTCTAAGCAGTCAGGTATATTGATACATAATGATAAGAGAAGATCAAACACCAAACTGCAAACAATAAAATATTTTAATACACTTTTAATTCTTATAACTAGTGACCTTAGAAGTACCTGAGGAGTATTTTGTATCTCCTTACATATACTTGCCTATAGAATTTACATGATTCCTTCTAACAAAATTAAATTCTTATTATATTTACCTGTATTAATTACTCATATATTTTATGCTTGCTCTTTTATGAAATTAATACTTGTCTATAATTCCTTGTGATAGTATAATTTTAGGCAACCTGAGACCATCATTTGTAATTTCTTGATTTGAGCTTCAGAAAGCCTAAGATAGACAGGACCTCAAGTTCTTCTTGCTAAGTGATATTCTTTGGCTATGTGTTCTCACTCAGCCAAAATTCTCACCTTGAATTGCAATAATTTCCATGTGTCAAGGGAAGGACCAGGTAGAGGTAATTGAATCATGGGGGCAGTTTCTTCCATTTGGTTCTCTAATAATAGGTGAATTCTCATGAATTCTGATGGTTTTATAAGCATCTGATATTTCCCCTGCTGGCACTCCTTCTCTCTCCTGCTACCACGTGAAGAAGGATGTGTTTGCTTCCCCTTCTGCCATGATCGTAGGTTTCCTGAGGCTTCCCTAGCTATGTGGAACTGTGAGCCAATTAAACCTCTTTTCTTTATAAATTACCCAGGATCAGGCAGTTCTTTATAGCAGCACAAGAATGGACTAATACACTAAGCATGTCACAAAGAATATTGCATGTCTGAGAAACATGGTGATATGTCTTGGCTGTGTGTCCCCATCCAAATCTCATTTTTTGAATTATCATCTTTAGTGTTGGAGGAGGGACATGGTGGGAGGTGATTGAATCATGAGGGTGTATTTTCCTCTTGCTGTTCTCATGATAGTGAGTAATTTCTCAGGAGATCTGATGGTTTAAAAGTTTGTGGCACTTTCCCTTTTGCTCTCTCTCTCCTGCTCCAGCGTGGTAAGGCATACTTGCTTATCCTTCACCTTCCATCATGATTATAAGTTTCCTGAGGCCTCCCAGCCATGCTTCTTGTACAGTCTGCAGAACTGTGAATCAACTTAGCCACGCTTCTTTATAAATTACTGAGTATCAGCTAGTTCTTTATAGCAGTATGAGAAAAAACTAATAAAGAAAATTGGCACCACAGAAGTGGGGCATTGTTACAAAAATACCTAAAAGCTGCTTTAAAACTAGGTAATGGGCAGAAGTTGAAACATCTTGGAGGAGCCAGAAGAAGACAGGAAGATGAGGGAAAGTTTGGAACTGCTTACGGAGTTGTGGAATGGTTCTGATAAAAATGCTGATACTTATATGGACAGTGAAGTCCAGGCTGAGGTGGCCTCAGATGGTTATGAGAAACTTATTGGGAACTGGAGTAAAGGTCATTCTTGCTATCCTTTAGCAAAGAGACTGGAAGCATATGCCCCAGCTCTAGAGATCTGTGGAACTTTGAACTTGAGAAAAAGATGATTTAGAGTATCTGGCAGAAAAAATTTGTAAGCACAAAGCATTTAAGATGTTGCCTGGTTGCTACTACAAGCCTATGCTCATTTGCATAAATAGAAAAATGACCTGAAACTAGAATTTATAAGTAAAAGTGAAATAAAACATAAAAGTTTGATAAATTTGCAGTCTGACCATGAGGTAGGAAAGAAAAAAAAAATCTGGAGAAGAATTCAATGCTGCAGAAATTCTCATAAGTAAAGAAGAGTCAAATATTAATAGCCATAAAAGTAGAAAAAAACTACATCGAGGGCATTTCAGAGACCTTTACTCTGACAGATGCTTCCATCACAGGCCTGGAGAGCTAGGAGAGAAAAATGGTTTTGTGGGCCAGGCCCAGGGCCCTGCTGCTCTGTGCAGCCTTGGGACATGGTACCCTGCATCCCAGCCACCCCAGCTCCAGCCATGGGTAAGTGGCCAAGTTCCAGCTTGGGCCATTGCTTCAGAGGATACAAGACCCAAACCTTGGTGGCTTCCACGTGGTATTGGGCCTGAAGGTGCACAGAAGGCAAAAATTGAGGTCTGGAGTCTCCACCTAGAATTCAGAGGATGTAGGAAATCCCTGGATGTCTAAGAAGAACTCTGCTGCAGGAGTGGATCCCTCCTTGAGAATGTCTGCTAGGGCAATGCAGAGTGGAAATGTGGGGTTGGACCCCCACAGAGTCCCCACTGGGCACTGCCTAGTGGACCATTGAGATAAGGGCCACCATCCTACATATCACAGAATAGTAAATCCACCAATAGTTTGCAACATGCACCTGGAAAAGTCACAGGCACCCAATGCCAGCCCATGAATGCAGCCATGGGGGCTATAACCTGCAGAACCACAGAGGCAGACTGCCTAAGGCCTTAGGTACCTACCTCTTGCATCAGTGTGCCCTGGATATAAAACATGAAGTCAAAGGAGATCATTTTGGAGCTTTAAAATTTAATGACTGCCTTGCTGGATTTCAAACTTACATGGTGCCTATAGCCCCTTTGTTTTAGCCAATTTCTCCCTTTTGGAATAGGAGCATTTACCCAATGCCTGTACCCCCATTGTACTTGGAAGTAACTAACTTGTTTTTGATTTTGCAGGCTCATAGGCAGAAGCAACTTGCCTTGTGTCAGATGAGACTTTAGACTTGGTTGAGCTAACGCTGGAATGAGTTAAGAGTTTGGGGGATTGTTGAAAAGACATAATTGTCTTTGGAAGTTTGAAAAGAATGTGAGATTTGGAAGGGTTCAGTGTGAAAGTGATAACGTTTGGTTCTGTGACCCTACCCAAATCTCATTTTGAATTATGATCATCAGTGTTGGAATAGGGGCATAGTGGGAGATCATTGAATCATGAGAGAAGATTTTCCCCTTGCTGTTCTTATTATAGTGAATGAGTTCCCTTATCTGCTGCTTTACAAGTGTGTGGCAGTTTCCCCTTCTCTCTCTGTCTCCTACTCCATCATAGTAAGATGTGCTTGCTTCCACTTCACCTTCAAATGTAATCCTAAATTTCCTGAGCTCTCCCAGCCATGCTTCCTGTACAGTCTGCAGAAGTGTGAGCCAATTAAGCTTCTTTTCTTCAACATTACCTAATCTCAGGTAGTTTTTTATAGCAGTGTGAGAATGAACTAATGCAAATGCACAGCAAATGTTTCTGCTCTTCTATGCCTGGAGAAAAAGGGATGTCCTGTAATCTAAATACATCTGAAGAGTACTTTACTTTCCATGTTACTCTGGAATCTCTGTGGACCACTGATAATTTACCTCACAATACTTCAAACTGTTACATACTCCGTCATGCCTTTAACTTGGAGTTATTTCAACTTGGAGTTATTTCTAAACTAATGAGTCATGCAATTTAAGAAATGATAATACATAATACTGTTATTTTGGAAAAGCCCTTTCTTTTCATTTTGTGCTGACTACACTAAACATTTATTGAAACCAGAGACATAAAAGGCTGGTACTTAGGGGTAATCTGTTTCAGTCTTCTTATGACTTAGATGTATAATGAATTTAACATAAGTATTCAAGGTTTTGGAGCTATTTTTCAGAATCTTATTGAGATGGCATTGGGCTTCTGAATTCTCTCTTTCTTTTTTAATATATTTTATTGCACTTTAAGTTCTGGAGTACATGTGTAGAACATGAAGAATTGTTACATAGGTACATACATGGCAATGTGATTTGCTGCCTCCATCCCCGTCACCTATATCTGGCTTTTCTCCCCATGTTATCCCTCCCCAACTCCCTACCCCCTGCTGTCCCTCCCCTACTCCCCCCAACAGACCCCAGTATGTGATTCTCCCCTCCCTGTGTCCATGTGTTCTCATTGTTCAGCACCCACCTGTGAGTGAGAACATGTGATGTTTGATTTTCTGTTCTTGTGTCAGTTTGCTGAGAATTATGGTTTCCAGATTCATCCATGTCCCTACAAAGGACATGAACTCATCATTTTTTATGGCTGCATAGTATTCCATGGTGTATATGTACCACATTTTCCTTGTCCAGTCTATCATCGATGGGCATTTGGGTTGGTTCCAGGTCTTTGCTATTGTAAACAGTGCCACAGTGAATTCTCTCTGTTGAAAGCTATGTTTTTATATTCATTTCAGAAATAAAAAGAGAGAAACACTAAGTGAA
>CAUYLG010072425.1:0-26530 GCA_963573385.1 Cacajao melanocephalus | reverse complement strand
GGGAAATAGACAGCAACAGCTCTAACTAATTGGGGCCTCCAGCATCAGCAGACCCCTAACTCTCTTTAGACAGGGTGGTACCCTTTGCTGTCAACTAAGCCCCATTTGTAGAAATATTTGAAATTGATTTTTTTTTTTTTTTGAGACAGAGTCTCGCTCTGTCGCCCAGGCTGGAGTGCAGTAGTGCGATCTCAGCTCACTGCAACCTCCACCTCCTGGGTTCAAGTGATTCTTCTGCCTCAGCCTCCCGAGTGGCTGGGATTACAGGTGTGCGCCACTATGCCCAGCACATTTTTGTATCTTTCGTAGAGACCGGGTTTCACCATGCTGGCCAGACTGGTCTCAAACTTCTGACCTCAGGTGATCTGCCCACCTCGGCATCCCAAAGTGCTGGGATTACAGGCATGAGCCACCACGCCCAGCCTAGAATTAATATTATATTTTGGGATCCGTGGAGTAGCAAACTGAGTTCCAAACTGATCTCACAGTTCATCTGATTAGTGGATGAGATCAGATAGCGGTCAGAGGTGCAAACCATGCAATCTTTGGTGATCAGAGGACAAAGAATTATTGCCTCATTAGTACAATGTAAAACCTATATCATGGGCAGGGCATGATGCCTCACGCCTGTAATCCTAGCACTTTGGGAGGCCAAGGCGGGCAAATCACCTGAGGTCAGGAGATCAAGACCAGACTGGCCAACATGGTGAAATCCCATCTCTAGTAAAAATACAAAACTTAGATAGGCATTGTGGTGGGCACCTGTAATCCCAGTTACTCAGGAGGCTGAGGCAGGAGAATTGCTTGATCTCGGAAGGCAGAGGTTGCAGTGAGCTGAGATTGCACCACTGCACTCCATCCTGGGTGACAGAGCAAGACTCTGTCTCAAAAAAATAATGGGGGTATCACAAGGTGGTTCCAGTCACTCTTGGGCTCATCCCAATGTGAAAGCCTCAGAGAATGGCACCTGGCAACTTCACCTCACCCTCATCACTCCCACTGGGTAATGGGCAAGCCCAGAGGACTAGGTATGAGGACAAAGAGGAAGGAGGGCAGGAGGCCTAGAACACCATCGTGTGGTGCTATATATGAAATGGCTGGGTCCTCTCTAACCTCCAATCCACTAGGAAGAGCACCCAAGAACTCTCCACGCAGGCATGCGGGAGAGAAAGAGCAGGTGTCTGCTGGCTGTGCAGTGCTGGGTGGGCTGCCAAACATCCTGACTCAAGACCCACAGCTGCTCAGTGTGATGTGACTCTGGCACCACAGGTGGGAATCTGGCAAAGGTGGCTGAGCTTCTGTGGATAGGGGTAACCCAAATGGCCCAGCAAGAAGTCTGGTGAAGTTGGCTGGAACCTAACCAATGATCTGTGCTGCCATGTAGGGTAAATGTTGGTGATGCAAATTAAGGAAAGAAAAGCTTTCCTGAAGTAGTAATTAAAATAGACTTTTAGAGAAACTATAAACATATTGACTGGGTATTTTAACAATATGTACCAGAAAGATGTGAGCATAAGTTTGTTCTTTTCGTACTGGGGAGGGTTGTGCTTCCAGATTTGGAAACGTCCTACTTTACTAGTGGATCAACATGGAGTATGAGAAAGAAGAGTGAGATCAAGGAGAATCCCAAATTTCTGACCCGAGCAGCCGAAAGGATGGAGTTGCCATTAACTGAAATTTTTTTTAAAAGTAAGCCAACACAAAGGCCTGTCCTAATGTCAACAGGACTTTGGGTGATACTGACACATCAATGTCAGTTATTCATTTGTAACAAATGTACCTCTTTCTGGCCAGGTGCGGTGGCTCACGCCTGTAATCCCAGCACTTTGGGATGCTAAGGTGGGTGGAGCACCTTAGGTCGGGAGTTCGGGACCAGTCTGACCAACACGGAGAACCCCCATCTATACTAAAAATACAAAATTAGCCAGGCGTGGTGGCATGCACCTGTAATCCCAGCCATTCAGGAGGCTGAGGCAGGAAAATCCCTTGAACCCGGGAGGCAGAGGTTGCAGTGAGCCCAGATCGCATCATTGCACTCCAGCCTGGGCAACAAGAGAGAAACTCCATCTCAAAAAAAAAAAAAATGTACTTCTTTCTTTCCCTCCCTTCCTTCCTCCTTCCCTCTCTTCCTCCCTCTCTCTCTTTCTCTCTCTCTTGCTTTCTCTTCATTTCTTCTCTCTCTATTTTTTTTTCTGCATCTTGCTCTGTTACCCAGGCTGGAGTGCAGTGATGTGATCACTGCTCTCAGCAGCCTTGACCTCCCAGGCTCGAGCAATCCTCCCACGTCAGGCTCCTGAATAGCTGGGACTACAAACACACGGGTTTGGCCATTTTGCCCAGGCTGGTCTCAAATTCCTGGGCTCAAGTGAGCCTCCCACCTCAGCATTCCAGAGTTCTGGGATTACAGGCCTGAGCCATGGCACCAGGCCACTCAAATGTACCATTCTTGCAGGATGTTAACAGGTAGGCTGTAAGTGTGTGGCACAGGGGGCTATGAGAACTCTCTGTACTTCTGGCTCCATTTTGCTGTAAGCCTAAAAACAGCTCTAAAAAATAAAATCTATGTTTTTAATATGGATGAAACTGATTTGGGAGAGAAGACAAAATATCCTATCCATGTTTTAAAAATAAACATGCTGGGAGGCTGAGGCGGGCAGATCACCTGAGGTCAGGAGTTTGAGACCAGCCTGACCAACGTGGAGAAACTCCATCTCTACCAAAAATACAAAAAATTAGCCAGGCGTGGTGGTGCATGCCTGTAATCCCAACTACTCGGGAGCTGAGGCAGGAGAATCACTTGAACCTGGGAGGCGGAGGTTGTGGTGAGCCGAGATGGTGCCATTGCACTCCAGCCTGGGCAACAAGACCGAAATTCCATCTCAAAAAAAAAAAATGTTAATTTTGAGATATCTAAAAGAGACCCTTGCTACAGTATGAAATTGATAGAGGAGATGGGGAGATATGAATCAAAGGACACAAAATAGCAGATACATGGGATGACCGAGTTTAGACATCTAATGTACAACGTGAGGGCTAAGGTTAATAAAATTGTACTGTACTAAGGATTCGTGTTAAATAGATTCTAGCTGCTCTTGTCACAAAAAGTAACTATGTTCGATGACAGATATGTTGATCACGTCACTATACTAACTGCTGTGCTAGCTGTATCCCATAATAACATGTTGCAATCCTCAAATGTACACAATAACATTTATTTTTAGAAAACACAAGTGATACTGTACTCTGGTTTGATATGTTATTTCTGTCAATTAACACTACATTTGTCATGTTAAGCACTGTTATACTACTACATAACATTGCTTATAAAAATATTATGGATATTATGGAATTATTTTGACCCAAACAATGACCTAATTTTTTTTTTTGAGATGGAGTCCCTCTTTGTCACCCAGACTGGAATACAGTGGCATGATCTCAGCTCGCTGCAACCTCTATCTCCTGGTTCATGTGATTCTCCTGCCTTAGCCTCCTGAGTAGCTGGGACTACAGGTGTGAACCACCATGCCTGGCTAATTTTTTTTTTCTTTTTTTTGAGGTGGACTCTTGCTCTGTTACCCAGGCAGGCTGGAGTGCAGTGGCACAATCTCAGCTCACTTCAACCTCCGCCCCCCAGGTTCAAGTGATTCTCCTGCCTCAGCCTCCCGAGTAGTTGGGATTACAGGCACACACCACCATGCCTGGCTAATTTTTGTATTTTTAGTAGAGACGGTGTTTCACCATCGAGACCAGGCCAGGCTGGTCTCGAACTCCTGGCCTCAAGTAATCCTTCTCCTTAGCCTCCCAAAGTGCTGGGATTACAGGCGTGAGCCACTGCGTCTGGCCACAATGACCTAATTATTTGAGGAATGTTAATGGCCCATTTTATAATTCAAATCCTGGTGGTCATGAGCATATTAACTTATATTCTTTTCTATATTTAAAAAGAACTAACCAGTGTGTTATTATATTATAGTTTTGCAAGATGGTGTCATTGGGGAAGCTGGGTGAGGTATAAATAGAATCTCTTTGATTATTTATTATACAGACATGTGAACCAACAATTATATCAAAAATCAAAGTTTAATTAAAAAAAATTAACCAAAGATAGAGGGGATAGATGACAGGTAATGAGTTAACAAAATTCTTTATCCATCTCTGTAAAATGATTTGACCTTGGGTTAGCTTACTCCCCCAGTTCCCCTACCTACCAAGAAAGCATGTCAACTATGTTCCTAAGCAACTTATTATAGTTCTGATTGCCTTGGTAACCTGATAAAAACACTCACCAGATTCACTACTAAGGAACAGTGCTTGTTATAAACCTGACTCTTGACTGGTAAACTGTATCTGAACTGGGCAAGTCCCTTGCAGGAACACTGAAAACCAAGCCATGTTCATAGGTTATTATATGATAGTGGGTCCGGTAGGGCTTAGGTCTTCAAAGCCACTGTGAGTTCCTTCTTACCTGACACACGAGAAGAAACAGCTGCTGAATAGCTGTACGTGCTTTTTTATTTTATTTTGACAGAGTCTCGCTCTGTCACCTAGGCTGGAGTGCAGTGGAGTGATCTCAGCTCACTGCAACCTCTGCCTCCTGGGTTCAAGAGATTCTTCTGCCTCCAGGCTGGTCCCAAGCTCCTAGGCTCAAGTCAAGTGACCCTCCCTCCTCAGCCTCCCTAAGTGCTGGGATTACAGGCATGAGCCACCGAGCCCAGCCTGTTTGTGCTTCTTAAAAGACTACTCTCACTGACGGACAATGCCTGATGCAGGCAATCTCACATGTGCTCCTTGCATTTCATCCAAACATCAGTGAAGCAATATAATAGTGTGAAGCAATGTAATAGGTGAAATTGTGGCTGCTGAGCAGGAAAATATTTCTGAACACTTGGTCAGGAGGATGATCACCTAAAAGTTAACACCCATCTAATCTTAGATAGAAGGTCTAATCCATCACCTAAGCTCTTCACGTTAAGATGCATGGGTATGTTTATAAACCACGTTTATTAACCTCTCTCTCGGGACAGAAAACATTTGCCTTAATTTAAAGACTATTGTTCAGATTTGTCCTTCCGTTTGGGTCATAGCTGCCTGGTGTCTGGAAGCCTTGGGAACATCCTGGCTCAGTTCCTCCAACACAGAATCACGTGCTTTGTGAATGCATTGCTTTAGGCATTCAGCTGCAGGGGAAAACTTTAAGGGTTATCTTGAAATCCCTGCAGAAAATATTCTCTGGTAGTAAGACATCAACATAACACAATTTGCTGCTACTTGGTCTTTGCTAAACAAGCTGTCGCTACTTGGTCTTTGTAAACGAACGGAGCTCTTAAGACTCTGGTGAATTTGTCCTGCTTAAAATATCGTATTATAGTAAACAGGTAGCTAAGATTGAAATGCTGCTACCCACAGGATTCTTCGTTGGAGCTGACTAAGACCAGCATGACTCCGTGTTATTTGCACCATTAAGTCATTTCTCAGACTGATACATTGCCAGACCAAGAAATGGAAAGTATCAAGATAATGTCAATAATAATGTGCATGAGAAGAGAAGAGGTGTGGACTACTTGATAGAACTGGCTCGATTATAAACATGTTGCTCAAACCTAATTAACGGCTTTAGTCTTGTTGAACAAGATTAGATTTGGATTCCAATTAGTGTTATTAACTGGCATAGGTATAATGATAATACTGTGCTGATTACAGGTTCAGGTTGTTATTTGTTATATTATTAGACAATTCCTGTTAAATGTCACATGAGAAAAATGTAAAAGATAATTTAAGGGTGGGAACTGTGGGGATGAAGTGGAACATGACACACTGAGGTCTTACGGCTGGCAGAGCAATTTGCTCTCAGCTGGGACCCTCTGAAGACACAAGGCTGTGCTCCAGCTCACGTCCACAGCTAAACACTGAGAAACACACCAGGAGAATGCAGAGCCTCTCGTCTGGTAAATTACTTGAGATGAAAGTTCTCAATAACATGAAAAACCTGAACTGAGTTTGATAAAATTCAGCCGGGCCTTTCAGGAGCATTTCTCACCAGTAGAACCCTCATTTAGGAAAAGTAAATTTGCTTTGCCAGGAAAGAGAGGCTAAGTTGAGTTAACTTGTACAAGG
Organism: Cacajao melanocephalus; assembly: GCA_963573385.1. Lineage (NCBI taxonomy): Eukaryota > Metazoa > Chordata > Mammalia > Primates > Pitheciidae > Cacajao > Cacajao melanocephalus. The sequence goes on along the minus strand of CAUYLG010072425.1, from coordinate 20,416 downwards.
GGCTAAGGAACAATTTAAGTTTATATAGCATCTAGAGGTTTGATGAAATTTAATTTACAGCTTGGAGAATAAGACAATCACTCTGTCTTTTTGGGGGCATCCAGCATCACTGCAGTTCTTGACTGTCTTCGGAACTGCTTGTATCCTTTGCTACCAAACAACCATGTTTCACAGAGACTTCTAAAACTGAGTCGCTGATGTGTAAGAGACTTGAGCAGATACTTTGCAAAACAATATATACAAATGGTCCATAAGCACATGAAAAGGTGCTCAACATCATCTGTCTTCAGGGAAATGCAAATTAAAACTACGATGAGATACTACTATATGGTCAGACTAAAATGAAAAAGATGGCACTAGCAAATGCTGGTGAGTATATGAGCAGTTGGAACTCTCATACATTGCTCTTGGAAGTGTACAGTGATACAACCACCTTGGAAAACTCTAGCAGTTTGGAATAGAGTTAAACATCACCTACTGCTATGGACAGAATGTTGTGTCCCCTCTTAAATTCATATCTTGAAACCCCAACTTGCATTGTGATGGTTTTTGGAGACAGGGCTTTTGGGAGATAATTAGGGTTAGAGGAGGTCATGAGGATGGGGCCCTTGCAATGGGATTAGCGTCCTTATAAAAAGGAGACTCCAGAGAACTTGCCCTCTCTCTTCCTGTGTTGTAATTCCTTTCTAATGTGGTCTTGAGTTGTCTCTCTTTGGAGAATGGCTATAAACAACAGCCCTGCCCTCAGTGGGCACCAAAGATATTGCTTATAAACATTTACAGTTTGCCTTTCACAGGATCCTTCTTTATCCTGGCAAATGGCCTAATGCCCAAGTGCCCAACCTGTGACAGATGTCCCTTTCACAGGAAGCTTGTATATAGGGGAAGATGCCCTTGTAGCTGTTGCCTGACCTTTGTTCAGTTTATTCCTACCAAGATAGACACTCTCTAGGAGAGGCCTGATGAGGAGGGTTGGGTTTGCCTGTGTCAGTCAGGTAAGACACAGAGTATGTGCAATAAAACATGTGAGATAGGAGGAGAAGTTGATTACTCACAGATCCCAAAAAGGGCACCGTGCCTCACAGGGCCAGCAGGAAGTGGGGAGTCATTTGGGATACCCATGTTTAGCCAGCAGGTGGGGACTAAAAGAGAGAGGACCTCTGGGACTGAAGCTTTTATTGGGGTCCAGGATGTGACCCCAGCAAGTTTCCCATGGGAAGCTCTAATTGGTGTGTTTAGAGCAAGCAGGCATGAGCTCCAGGTGGTCATGCTGTGACTGGGAAGTGGGCACTGCGGTGTATCTTGGCAGACCACGCAGGGTGAGGGGTCAGAGGGTGAGTCAAGTACATTGTATCCAGCTACCCTCCAGGGAGATTGTCCCCAAGAGGCGGTTGTACATGGCAGATATCTGAGTTGACCACTTTGAGGAACTGGCAGGAGTTAAAGGACCAGAAACTGTGTTAAGAATAACTAAGCCATGCTTCTGGTATGAGAAAGTCCAACTTAAATTCAAAATGGGGGCTAGGCATTGTGATTCATGCCTGTAATCCCAGCACTATGGGAGGCCAAGGTGGACGGATCACTTGAGGTCAGGAGCTCGAGACCTGCCTGGCCAACATGGAAACACCCCATCTCTACTAAAAATACAAAAATTAGCCAAACATGGTGGTGTACACCTGTAATCCCAGATACTCAGGAGGCTGAGGCAGGAGAATTGCTTGAACTCGGGAGGTGGAGGTTGTAGTGAGCCAAGATCGCACTACTGACCTCCAGTGTGGGTGACAGAGTGAGTTCCGTAAAAAAAAAAAAAAAAAAAAAAAGATTTCACGGCAACATAAAATGTTAGGAATTCACTACTCCATGCACCTGCACAAAGAAGTCATGTGTATACACACAGGGAGAGGACTTTAGGCACAAACCGAGAGAAGAGGCCTCAGAATGAAATCCACCTTGCCAGCACCTTGACCTTGGACTGCCCAGACTAGAATAGTGAGAAATTTCTGTTGTTTAAGTCACCTAGCCTATGGCATTCTGTTATGGCCATGCAAACAGACCAATATACCTGACCAACAAGCAGCAATTCTGTCTTAGGTATTTATCCAAAGGAGATGAAATCCATGTCCACAAAAAGACTTATACACTAATGTTCACAGCAGCCTTACTCACAATAACTTCAGAACAGTGTTACTATCCACCAACAGGTAATTGGAGAAACAAATTGTATGTGTGTGCAGTGAAATACTCCACGGCAATGAAAATGAAAGTACCACTACACAGGGCACCACAGCTAAATCTCACGAATAACATCATTGCATGAAAGATGCCAGACACAAATAAAGCACATACAGCATGATTCCATTTATATGATGTTTCAGAAATGGCAAAATTAATTTATGATGGAAGAAGTCAGAGCAGTGGTTGCTTCTGGATGGAAGATACTCCCTCAATATAACATAATTGATAGCTGAGACTTTGATTACGTTGAGTTACCACCTGAGATGTTGATCACCACCTGTGGAGGTTTGTCCTGCAGACTCTGATTTAATGACCAGAGGAATCAATACACTCTCACACACCAGAGTACAGTGAATTCAAGTGGGCTAGGGATGGTCATCAGCTGCTTTCTGAGGGCGACTGCTGCTAACCGACCATGACTCCCTATACCTCCTCACATTTATTCACTATAGATTTAATAACAGAGGTTCTAAGTTAACATGCTTGTGGATAATTAACAATGGTTAAAATAGTGGTTTTACAAATGATAAAAGCTCTAGGTTCTGGGGCCCAGAGTAAACACCATTGATGAGTAATTTTCCTTTGACCTACCCCTGAGAGGACCATGCAGCACAAAGTTTACATGAGTAAACAGAGTAACACAAAGGTATGTGGGGTAAACAGACTTAACTGGGGAAGCTTTTATTGTCCCAGTTTTTTATCCTGTGCTAATTTAATGAACTCGCTGCCTTCAGCCCATTCCATTAAAACGTTTTGGCCTTCCAAAAGGTTTGAAATTATAATCTATAACTTTCCCTAATATTTCCCTAATATTTTGCCAGCCACCCCAAGTGAATTCCAACAAATAGCCTGTGGGAATTTTCTGGGATGATGGAAATGTTACCTGTCTTCTTTGGAGTCAAACAAATTTATCAACATTTATAAAAATGTACATGTAAAATTGGCATTTTACTATATATCTATTTTAAAGGGTATTTGGAGAAAATAAAGCAATGAGCATCAGTAATGTGTAGCTGAGGTTACTTAAAGTTGCTGTTCTTGCCAATTAATGAGTCTTCCTGTGGGGGAATGTTGACCCAAGCTGAAGATGTCATTCACATTAGCAGGTGAGTGCATTAGGGTTGGCCCTGGCTGGCTGGCACCGATTTTGAAATATTTTTCACATCGTCTCTTGCTATGCAGTTACATTTTAAAAACAAAAAAGTGTGTGTGTGCACATATGCCACCTTAAGCATTGACTATGTCCCTTGCCAGAGCCCTCTTTGCTCTCGCCACATACTCCCTCTTAACAGCAAAATCATATTTGACAGTGTTTGTGGAATGGATGAGGAGGGAAGGTTAAAAGAAATTACCATCACCCCTGAATTGCTGAAATAGGTTTACAAGCCTCCTAAAGGCCCACATATCCAATTTCTTCTTCTTTTGTTTTTTCTTTTTTTTTTTTTTGAGACAGAGTTTCTCGCTATTGCCCAGATTGGAGTGCAGTGGCGGGATATTGGCTCACTGTAACCTCTACCTCCCGGGTTCAAGCAATTCTTTTGCTCAGCCTCCTGCGTAGCTGGCATTACAGGCACGTGCCACCACACTCAGCTAATTTCTGTATTTTTAATAGAGACAGGATTTCATCATGTTGCCCAGGCTGGTCTCCTGACCTCAGGTGATCTGCCCACCTTGGCCTCCCAGAATGCTAGGATTACAGGAGTGAGCCACCACACCTGGCCCCACATATCCCATTACTAACACAATGCTTCACTGTTACCAGAAATATGACTTAAGGCACGGAAGCCTCATTTTTCACTAACCAGGAAAGAAGGCTTTCTGAAAAAGTAGGCTGAACAGTCCTAGATGTGGTGCCCTGGAGAGTTTTACAGCCCTGGCTTGGCACCATTTTTAGAGGCCTCTGGGGAGTGGGAGAAGGTCTCTTTGAAGCCGGTAATGGAGGGAACAGAGACCTCTCTTATGCAAAGAGAGTATACATGGAAATTGTGGGCCAGAAATTTATTCCCTTAAAACGATCAATAACTATGTCCCTCTGGGAAAGTCTTCATGTATTCCCAGGTATTCGTGAACCCTAGAGAGATGCATTTAGAGGTACCAGCATGTAGAGAGTGTTTACAGCAACATGGACTTTTCTTTTTGCTCCCCCAACCCCTTTTCTCCACCCCCGACTTCTTTTCCTACTCTCTCTTCCAAACGTCTTCTCCCGCCCCCTTGTCCCCACCTCCTCACCCTCTCTCCACCCTCTTCCACCCTCTTCTCCCCATTTTCTCTCTCCACTGTCCGCTTTCTATTGGCTCTCCCACCCTCTTCTCCCCATTCCCTCTCCCAGAGGTTTCTTTTGATCCCCACTCCCTCTCCTCAACACCCCCCACCCCTTTCCCCCACCCCTCTTCTAAATGTTTTCTCCCCACACCCTCATCCTCTCTCCTCACCCTAGGGTCAGCTTTCCATGCCCTGTGGCGACGGTCTTTCCCCCTTCCCCCACCCTCTCTCCACGACCTTCCACCGCCTTCCCGTTTCCTGTCCCAGAGGTCAGAGGTCTTCTCCCACCGTCTTCTCTCCATTCCTCTCCCTGAGGTCCCCTCCCCATCTGCTCTCTAGTGCCTCTCCCCACCCTCTTCTCCCCACCACCTTTTCATTCCCTCTCCCGGAGATCTTCTTTCCACCCCTCTCCCCCTCCAATTTCCCTCCCCACCCCATCTCCTCATCCCTTTTTCTCTCCCCCACTCCTTTCCCCACCCCAATTCCATATGTCTTCTTCCCACACTCCCTTTTCTTCATCCCCTCTTCTAATCATCTTCTCCACACCCCCTCGCCCTCTCTCTCCACCATCTTCTCCCCATTCCGTCTCCCCGAGGTCTTCCTTCTCCCACCCCCTCTCCCCACTGTCTTCTTCCCATTCTCTCCCCAAGGTCCTCTCCTCACCATCTGTGTCCATTGCCTCTCCCCACCCTCTTCTCCCCACCCTCTTCTCCTTACCGTCTCCTTTTCATTCCCTCTCCCCAAGGTCTTTTCACCTCCTCCCACCCCCTCTCCCATCCTGTCTCCCCACCTCTTCTCCCAGCTCCGTCTCCCTCAACATTTTTTTTTGTATGGAGTTTCACTCTTGTCGCCCAGGCTGGAGTGTGATGGTGCGATCTCGGCTCACCACAACCTCCCCCTCCTGGGTTCAAGCAATTCTTCTGCCTCAGCCTCCCGAGTAACTGGTAGCTCGGATTACAGGCATGTGCCACCACGCCTGGCTAATTTTGTATTTTTAGTAGAGACAGGGTTTCTCCATGTGGGTCAGGCTGGTCTCAAACTCCCAACCTCAGGTGATCCACCCACTTAAGCCACCCGAAGTGCTGGGATCCAGGCGTGAGCCACCGCACCCCGACGACAACAACATATATTTTTTAAGCTATTGTTACTCTTAGCTAAAAAAAAAAATCCTTAGAAGACCTTCACAGCACTTCGGGAGGCTAAGGCAGGAGATCACTTGAGCCCAGAAGTTTGAGGCTACAGTGAGCTATGATTACATCACTGCACTCCAGCCTCTGTGACACAGCAAGACTGTCTCAAAAACAAAAAGAAAGAAAGGACATTCAGATAGGGTCATGATCTTGCCTACTGTAAGTCATTTGATGAATAACAGAGAAAGGATTTTGTTTGTTTTCTGTTTGTTTCCTCTGTTTCTCATTTTTCCATCTCTTGCCTTTCTGTGGGCTACTTGAAGAATTTTTTAGAATTCCATCTGGATGCATTTATAGTATTTTGAGTTTTATACTTTGTATAGCTTTTTAAGTGGTCGTCCTAGGGATAACAATACATGTATATGACTCATCACAGTCGGCAAAGTGCAGACACCTTACTTCCATGTAGGTACCCTTGCCTCCCACTTTTTAAATAAAATTATCTCAAGTATTTCCTCCACATATACTGAGTCCGCATCAAATGGTGTTACACTTTTTGCTTCCCACATAACTATGATTTCAGAAGCTCATAAGCAGGATCGCATACTCTATTTATCTCTATTTTTATTCATTGCAATGTTCTGTTTTCCTTCCTGCAGTGCCATGCCTTTTTCTGTTACCAAGTACTTCAGAATACTTCCTTTAGTTAGACTTTAAGGGAAGGTTTGCTAGTAACAGGTACTCTTAGTTATCTTTTGTCTGAGGATATTTTTGTTTCCCTTTCATTCCAGAGTGATGCTTTTTGCCAGATACAGAATTCATGGTCATAATTCTTTTTTTCTTTGTACTTGAGAAAAATGCACTACTTCCTTCTGGGTTTCAGAGCTTCAGATGAGTGGGAAGTGTGGTTTTCCTGCTGGTTTCCGGTTGGAGTAGGGTGGATACTACCAACAAGGTTCTCTGTATTAGGCCACCCTTCTTCCTTTGGCTGCAAGGAACAGACTTTTCTCAGAGCTGTTTCTGACTGTGCCAGTCTTAGTCATTGAGGCTATCGCAGACTGGGTGGCTTACACAACACTTACTGTTCCCCACTCTGGAGGGTAGAAAGTCCAATACCACAGTGTCTGAAGATCCAGTGTCAGGTGAGGGTCCCAGCCCTGGCTTTCAGGTGGCCATCTTCTCATAGGATCCTCACAGGGTGGAAAGCAGGGAGAGAAAGCAATCCTCATGTCTCTTCCTACAAAGACACGAATTCAGTTTATGAGGGTGCCACCCTCATAGCCTAATCACCTCCCAGAGAACCCACCTCCTAATAGAACCTTGTTGGGGCATAGGATTTTAACACAGGAATTTGGCAGAAGGACAGAAATAGTCAATAACTGCCTCTTGCTGGTTCTAGACTGGAAGCTTCTGCAACGAGTTAGCTGGGAGATATGGGAGGCGATAAGGAAAAGAAAGAAACTTACTGCCATATTGCACCTCAGCCCGAAAGTTTCCAGTGTTTCTTATTCTCTCCACGTTTCAGAGACTTCCTATGCTTGTTTTTGTGTTATGTCCAAGTTTTCTTAGTTGTAAGATGGAAGACTTGGGAGGGATGGAGTTCCTTCATTGTGGCCCAGGTGTAGAAATTTTTCCAACATTTAATTAATTAATTAATTAATTTATTTATTTATTTTTGAGTCAGAGTCTTGCTCTGTCACCCAGGCTAGAGTATACTGGCATGATCTCAGTTCACTGCAACCTCCACCTCCCAGGCTCAAGCTACTCTCCTGCCTCAGCCTCCTGAGTGGCTGGGATTAAAGGTGCCAACCACCACTCCCAGCTAATTTTTGTATTTTTAGTGGAGACAGGGTTTCGCCATGTTGGCCAGGCTGGTCTTGAACTCCTGACCTCAAGTGATCTACCCACCTCGGCCTTCCAAAGTGCTGGGATTACAGGCATGAGCCACGGCACCCAGCCAAATTTTTCGAACACTTTATTATGAAAACTTTCAAACACAAAGCAACACTGAAAGAATTTTATGGTGAACACCCATATACCACCACCTAGATTCCACCACGAACATGTGACACTCTCTCTGTCTCTCTCTATATATATATACACATATATGTACATATATATACATATGTATACATATGTGTATACATGAACATATGACTAGATATATATATACATATGTACATATATACACTTATGTATACACTATATATACACATGTGTGTGTATATATACAACACACATATACATATATATGTATATACACACACACCTATGTACATATATATGTATATACATATACATATATATGTATACACATATACATATATATGTACATAGGTGTGTGTGTGTATAGAGTATATACACACATGTGTATATACACACGTGTGTGTATATATACAACCCACATGTACATATATACGTATATACACACACACCTATGTACATATATATGTATATGTATATACATATATATGTACATAGGTGTGTGTGTATAGAGTATATACATACGTATGTATATGTATATATGTACATATGTGTGTGTAAATACATATATACACATATAGAGAGAGTCACATGTTCGTGTATACTATACATACGTGTATACATATATATATATATGTATACACATATGTATATTTTGAGACAGAGTCTTGCTCTGTCCCCAGGCTGGAGTGCAGTGGCGCAGTCTTGGCTCACTGCAACCTCTGCCTCCCAGGTTCAAGCAATTCTCCTGCCTCAGCCTCCTGAGTAGCTGGGATTATAGGCATGCACCACCACACCCAGCTAATTTTTGTATTTTTAGTAGAAATGGGCTTTCACCATATTGGCCAGGCTGGTCACAAACTCCTGACTTTGTGATCTGCCGGCCTCAGCCTCCAAAAGTGCTGGGATTACAGGCTTGAGCCACCGCGCCCAGCCTGCTATATTGTTTTAACATGGTTCTTGATACCTAAAACCTGGAAACAACACAAATGCCCATCTGTAGAGACTTATGGTTCCAAAATGGCAGCGTAGAAGCAACTGGCTTGATTCTGTCCCCCAATCAGCAAACAAATATAGAGCACCAAGATTATCACCAGCAATATCTCTGAATTCCAATATTAGGAGGAGACAACTCTTGGGGCCACAGACAAGTGAGAAACTCCAAGCAGAGAGTATGAGAACTGAACAACACCTCTCTCTCCATCTGCTTGCACCAAGTGTGTGGAAAATTATCCCCAACTCATGACTTCTACACTGGGAAAAGTGAGACCAACATGGACAACCAGCTTCCCCACCATCCTGAGTTCCTTGGCAGGATATCTGTCCCTGCCTCAACCCACAGGAAGCATCAAAAATCCCTGAAGGAAGAAGTATCCCCGAGGACAGCCAGAGATGAAAGGGGAGGCAGGACTACCATTCCCAGCTTTGGAAACCTTGCTTAGTAACTTGGCCAAATCCAGGTGGCTGTCCATCCACATTATATTGTAAGAGGTTCATGTCACAGCTTCCCTGGTCATGAGCCCCTGGCCAGCCTTCCCACACTACTGGCATATCCCTTTTGGAACCTCCCCCATTTAAGACTAGCAGCACAGTTGACCAGAACCAAGGCAAACCTGGTCTTACAGCACCATCTAACGCTAAAAGGAAGGCAGAGACCTAGTGGGGGGGTGGAGCATTGAGGGGGCATGGGGAGTGGGAAGAAACTCTCAACAGGTAAATTACAAAGAATCTCTAAGTAAACATATCCAGTAAGAATCAAAACAAGCCAGACAGAGAAGACTGGAATAAATAATCCTCTAATATAACCATATAGCTGTCCATTCACAAGAAACAACAGCAAAGAAAACTACAGCCAATATCTCTGATGAACATAGATATAAAAATCCTCAACAAAATACAAACAATCTGAATTCAACAACATATTAAAAAGATCATTCACCATGATCAAGTAAGATTAATCTCAGGATGCAAGGATAGTTCAACATACCTAAATCAATACAAATGATACATTATATTAACAGAACAAGAACAAAAGTCATATACTCATTTCAATAGATGCTGAAAAGCATTCAGTAGTATTCAACATCCCTTTATGATAAAATCCCTCAACAAACTTGGTATGGAAGGAATATACCTCAAAATAATAGAGGCTACATAGGATAAACTCACAGCTTTATACTGTATTAGGTATTAAAGTAATCTAAAGATGATTTGAAATATGTAGGAGGATACATATAGGTTATATGCAAATAGTATGCCATTTTATAATGAGGACTTGAGTGTCATCAGGTTTTGGTAGCCATGGCTGTCCTGGAACCAATCCCCTGTTAATACCTAGGGATAACTGTACTGAATGTCAGTAAGGGGCTAATTCTCAACTTGGGTGGATGGTTTTAGGGGTATTATCTTTATAATCATGTGTTCTATACATATAATCTATATGTTCTAATTGGCTTTCTGTATGTTTAGTTCACATTTTAAATAGCATAAGGGCTGGAATGGTTAAATCAGAAGTTTATTGATTCAGTTCCCTTCTCATTACTTCCTAAGCTGATTTCCAGTGGGCTATTGAGGTCTCCTTGTGATATGATTTGGCTCTGTGTCCCCACCCAAATCTCATCTTGAATGATAATCCCCACATGTTGAGGGAGGGGCCTGGGGGTTCTCCCATGCTGTTTTCATGATAGTGAGTGAGTTCTCCTGAGATGGAGTTGTTTGGAACATGAATGGCACTCTCCCCTTTGCTCTCTCTCTCCTGCTTCGCCATGGGAAGATGTGCTTGCTTCGCCTTCACCTTCCACCATAATTGTAAGTTTCCTGAGGCCTTCCTGTTGAGCATGTGGAACTGTGAGTCAATTAAAGCTCTCTTCTTCATAAATTACCCAGTCTTGAGTAGTTATTTTACTTTATTTTTTTTTTTTTGATACAGAGGCTTGCTCTGTCACCAGGTGCCAGGCTAGAGTGCAGTGGCACGATCTTGGCTCACTGCAGCCTCCGCCTCCTGGATTCAATTCTCCTGCCTCAGCCTCCCAAGTAGCTGGGACTACAGGCACGTGACACTACATCCAGCTAATTTTTGTATTTTAGTAGAGACGGGGTTTCACTATGTTGGCCAGGATGGTCTTGATCTCTTGACCTTGTGATCAAAAGATCTCGACCTCATGATCCGGCTGCCTCGGCCTCCCAAAGTGCTGAGATTTCAGGCATGAGCCACCGTACCCGGCCTATTTGTTTTGTTTTGTTTTGTTTTTTGAGACAGAGTCTTGCTTTGTTGCCCATGGCGCAATCTTAGCTCACTGCAACCTTGGCTCACTGCAACTTCGGCTCACTGCAACCTCCACCTCCGAGGTTCAAGCGATTCTCCTGCCTCAGCCCCCCGAGTAGCTGGGATTAAAGGTGTGTACCACCACACCTGGCTAGTTTTTGTATTTTTAGTAGAGATGGGGTTTCTACATGTTGGCCAGGCTGGTCTCGAACTCCTGGCCTCAGGTGATCCACCTGCCTCGGCCTCCCAAAGTGCTGGGATTACAGGTGTGAGCCACTGTGCCTGGCTGGGTAGTTCTTTATAGCAATGTGAGAACAGATTAATGAACTTGCTAGCCAAATTTCATAAAGTCTATGTACTATAAAGTGTGGCATTTGAGCCAGGTGCGGTGGCTCACACCTGTAATCTCAGCGCTTTGGGAGGCCAACGTGGGTGGATCACCTGAGGTCAGAGTTCAAGACCAGCCTGACCAACATGGAGAAGCCCTGTCTCTACTAAAAATACAAGATTAGCCAGGCATGGTGGCACATGCCTGTAATCCCAGCTACTCAGGAGGCTGAGGCAGGAGAATTGCTTGAACCCGGGAGGCAAAGGTGGTGGTGAGCTGAGATCATACCATCGCACTCTAGCCTGGGCAACAAGAGCTAAACTTCATCTCAAAAAAAAAGGTGTGGCATATTAGGATTGTAAACACTTGAGCCTGCTTAGGTATCTCTGCGGTTGAGCCAGTAGGCCAATGTTCATGAATGAACACAGTCTGCCAAATAAGACAAAAAATATAAAATAAATTATACGAGAAGAGTGATTCCATTTTTGGCTCATACACACAAATGTGTATACGTACACAAAATAGCATTTATGAATAGATATAATCAGTGTTTCTGCTGAACTTATTTCTCTAGTACATGTTTCTTCATTCCATATACTGTGTAAGCATTTTATAATGAATTCATTATTTTCATAGTTTGGGTAAACAGAAAAGTATTCTTTTATTTATTTATTTTTGTTTTGTTTTCTAGATGGAGTCTCACTCTTGTCGCCTAGGCTGGAGTGCAGTGGTGTGTAGCTGGGATTACAGGTGTGCACCACCATGTCCAGCTAAGTTTTGGATTTTTAGTAGAGATGGGGTTTCACCATATTGGCCAGGCTGGTCTCAAAGTCCTGATGTCAAGTGATCTGCCAGCCTTGGCTTTCCAAAGTGCTGGGATTACAGGCATAAGCCACTGCACTGGGCCACTTTCCTCTTTTTTTCTTTTCGTTTTTGTTTTTTGAGACAGAGTTTCACTCTGTTGCCAAGACTAGAATTTGGAGTTCAGTGGTGCAGGCTCGACTCACTGCAACCTCCACCTCCCAGGTTCAAGTGATTCTCCTGCCTCAGCCTCCCAAGTAGCTGGGGTTACAGGCATGTGCTGCCACACCCAGCTAATTTTTTTTTGTATTTAGTAGAGATGGGGTTTCATCATGTTGGTCAGGCTGGTCTCGAACTCCTGACCTCAAATGATCCACTCACCTCAACCTCCCAAAGTGCTGGGATTACAGGCGTGAGCCACCTCGCCCAGCCCTCCTCTTTAAAAAATTATGTAAACACAGTATTTCAAAGTGATGCCAAAAAATTGAACATTTCAATAGGAAACATCCAACATATCAATTAACATCAGAAAATATCTGAATAATTAACATACATAAGGCAGACTTAACAGGTACTCAGAATCACATATGGAAACAAGATAAACTATTTGCACTAGTAAAGAAACAAAAGCATTTTAAAAAATCCAGAGTGGGCAGAACCACTAGTCACATATTGCTGCAAACTGCCTATGGAAATATAAACTGTAAAATATTCCAGGAAGGCAGCTAGGCAATGTGCTCAAATGTCTTGGAATCTACCAGTCCTTCATCCAGCAAGTCAGTTAAAAGTGGTTTAAGAAAATGGTCTTCAAAGATATAGCTGCAGGGATATTAAAGATGTTAAAAAAATGGAAATAATATAAACAACTAAAATATAAATAATATAAATGATGAGGAGTTTAAATATATTGAAACAAGCTTAATTAAACTTTAAAAAAATAATTAAATGCCATGGAATGCAAGGAAACTATCAAAAATGTCACTGAGGGAGAATATTTACTGGCAAACTCAAATGTTCAAGGCATATTCTAAAGTAGGGAATCGCCAAACTTTCTAAAGAGGGCAGGTGTTCTTTTTGTAACTGAAAACAGTTAAAAAAAAAAAAAAAAGGAGGGAGGAGGGCGCACCAAGATGGCTGAGAGGAGGCAACAGTGGAATGCAGCTCCCAGCGAATGAGACGCAGAGGGCTTAATGATTCCAAGCGAGGTGCCAGATTCATTTAGGTGGGACTGGTAGGGCACGGAAAATAGCCCAGGGAAGGCAAGCCGAGACACGGTGGGGCATGTCCCCACCTGGAATGTGCAGCCAGCTTGGAGGGTCAGGAACTTCACCCCCTCTGTGCTCTGATTCAGATCCTGTGCTTCCCTCATCCCTCCAGCAACCCACGGTCCATGAGAGCCCCACCAGACTGAGGGGCACCATGGGTTGTCAATGCAAATCTGAGCTATGGCCCCTGCCTGGTGCTGCAAGTTGTTGGCACAGACCTGGGTGGAAATTTGGTCTAATGCCAGTGGGCTGAAACAACCCGTCCCACAGAAAGAGGCAGAGTTGAAAGCAGGGAAACAGGCCATAAGGCCTGGCAGGCCCCACCCCTACAAAACTCAAACTGAAGCCCACGTGCTAGAGGGCTTGGCAGAGAATAACCAGTTTGACCCAAACCAGGAAGATGGAGCTTGGGGAAGGAGAGACACCATTGGGAAGGCAGGGCTAATCTCATCTGCATAAACAAACTCCAGGGGAAGACCACGCACCCAGCAACCTGACTGAATCTGAGGCAGCCCAGCAGCGCCTCTACAGGCCAAAAAAGATATAGCTCCAACCTCAACAGAAAGGACGTCCACTCAGAGATTCCTCCCGAAATCACCAACTTCAAAGATCAAAGGGAGATAAATCCATGAAAATGGGAAGAGACCAGTGCAAAAAGGATGAAATCATCAAAGACAAGAACACCTCTTCTCCTCCCAGGGATCACAACTCCTCATCATCAAGAGAACAAAACAAGACAGAGAATGAGTTTGATGAATTGACAGAAGCAGGCTGCAGAAGGTGGGTAATAACAAACTTCTCTGAGTTAAAAGACCATCTTCTAACCCAATGCAAAGAAACTAAGAACCTTGAAAAAAGGTTAGACGAAATGCTAACTAGAATAACCAGCTTAGAGAAGAACATAAATGACTTGATGGAGCTGAAAAATACAGCACAAAAACTTTGCAAGGCATACACAGGTTTCAACAGCTGAATCGACCAAGCAGAAGAAAGGATATCAGAGATTGAAGATCAACTCAATGAAATAAAATGAAGAGGCAAGATTAGAGAAAAAAGACAGAAAAGAAACGAACAGAGCCTCCAAAAACTATGGGATTATGTGAAAAGACCTAATCTACACTTGATTGGCATACCTGAATGTGACAGGGAGAATGAATCCAAGCTGGAAAACGCTCTTCAGGATATTATCCAAGAGAACTTCCCCAACCTAACAAGGCAGGCCAACATTTAAATCCAGGAAATACAGAGAACACCCTAAAGATATTCCTCAAGAAGAGCAACCCCAAGGCACATAATCATCAGGTTCACCAGGGTTGAAATGAAGGAAAAAATCCTAAGGGCAGTCAGAGAGAAAGGGCGAGTCACCCATAAAGGAAAGACCATCAGACTCACAGTGGATCTCTCAGCAGAAACCCTTTAAGCTACAAGGGAGTGGGGGCCAATATTCAACATCCTTAAAGAAAAGAACTTTCAACCCAGAATTTCACATCCAGCTAAACTAAGCTTCATAAGTGAAGGAGAAATAAAATCCTTTATGGACAAGCAACTGCTGAGAGATTCTGTCACTACAAGACCTGCCTTACAAGAGCTCCTGAAGGAAGTACTAAACATGGAAAGGAACAACCAATACCAGCCACTGCAAAAACATACCAAATGGTAAAGAACAATGATGCAATGAAGAAACCGTGTCAACTAAGGGGCAAAACAACCAGCCAGTAGCAAAATGGCAGGATCAAATTCAAACATAACAATGTTAACGTTGAATGTAAATGGCCTAAATGCCCCAATCAAAAGACACAGACTGGCAAACTGGATAAAAAGTCAAGACCCATCGGTGTGCTGTATTCAGGAGACACATCTCATGTGCAAAAACTCACATACACTCAAAATAAAGGGATGGAAAAAGATTTACCAAGCAAATGGAGAGCAAAAAAAAGCAGTGGTAGCAAGCCTAGTCTCTGATAAAACGGACTTTAAACCAACAAAGATCAAAAGAGACAAAGAAAGGCATTACATAATGGTAAAAGGATCAATGCAACAAGAAGAGCTAACTATCCTAAATATATATGCACCCGATGTAGGAGCACCCAGACTCATAAAGCAAGTTCTTAACAATGAGACTTAGACTCCTGCACAATAATAGTGGGAGACTTTAACACTCCACTGACATTATTGGACAGATCAACAAGACAGAAAGTCAATAAAGATATCCAGGACTTGAACTCAGATCTGGACCAAGTGGACCTAATAGACATTTACAGAACACTCCACCCCAAATCCACAGAATATACATTCTTCTCAGCACCACATTGCACTTACTCTAAAACTGACCACATAATTGGAAGTAAATCATTCCTCAGCAAATGCAAAAGAACAGAAATCATAACAAACAGTCTTTCAGACCACAGTGCAATCAAATTAGAACTCAGGATTAAGAAAAGCACTCAAAACTGCACAATCACATGGAAACGGAGCAACTTGCTCCTGAATGATGAATGGATAAACAATGAAATGAAAGCAGAAACAAAAATGTTCTTCAAAACCAATGAGAATGAAGACAAAACATACCAGAATCTATGGGACACATTTAAAGCAGTGTCCAGAGGGAAATTTATAGCAATAAATGCCCACATGAGAAACAAGGAAAGATCTAAAATAGATACCCTGTTGTCAAAATTGAAAGAACTAGAGGAGCAAGATCCAAAAAAACCTCAAAAACAAGCAGAAGACAAGAAATAACTAAGATCAGAGTGGAACTGAAGGAGATAGAGACACAAAAAAATCCTTCAAAAAATCAACAAATCCAGGAGCTGGTTGTTTGAAAAGTTCAACAAAATAGACAGACTGCTAGCTAGACTAATAAAAAAGAAAAAGAGAGAAGAATCGGATAGATGCAATAAAAAAGAATAAAGGGGAGATCACCACCGATTCCTCGGAAATACAAACTACCATCAGAGATTACTATGAACAACTCTTATGCACATAAACCAGTAAATCTGGAAGAAATGGATAAATTCCTGGACACTTGCACAGTCCCAAGACTAAACCAGGAAGAAGTTGAAACCCTGACTAGACCAATAACAAGGTTTGAAGTCAAGGCAGCAATTAACAGCCTACCCACGAAAAAAAGTCCAGGTCCAGATGGGTTCACAGCCGAATTCTACCAGACGTACAAAGAGGAGCTGGTATCATTCCTTTTGAAACTATTCCTAACAATATAAAATGAGGGAATCTCCCTCTTTCTCTGAGTCCAACATCATACTGATACAAAAACCTGGCAGAGACACAACTGAAAAAGAAAACTAGTGGCAAATATCCATGATGAACAGTAATGCAAAAATCTTCAGTAAAACACTGGCAGACTGAATCCAACAGCACATCAAAAAGCTTATCCATCACGATCAAGTAGGCTTCATCCCAGTGATGTAAGGCTGGTTCAACATATGCAAATCTATAAATGTAATTCACCAAATAAACCGAACCAAAGACAAAAACCACGTGATTACCTCAATAGATGCAGAGAAGGCCTTCAACAAAATTCAACAGCCCTTTATGCTAAAAACTCTCAATAAACTAGGTATCAATGGAATGTATCTCAAAATAATAAAAGCTATTTATGATAAACCCACAGTCAATATCATACTCAACAGGCAAAAACTAAAAGTATTCCCTTTAAAAACTGGCACTAGACAAGGATGCCCTCTCTCACCACTCCTACTCAATATAGTATTGGAAGTTCTAGCCAGAGTTATTAGGCAAGAAAAAGAAATAAAGGGTATTCAATTAGGAAAAGAAGAAGTCAAATTGTCCCTATTTGCAGACGACATGATCGTATATTTAGAAGACCCCATCGTCTCAGTCCAAAACCTCCTTAAGCTGATAAGTAACTTCGGCAAAGTCTCAGAATACAAAATCAATGTGTAGAAATCACAAGCATTCCTATACACCAACAACAGACAGAAAGCCAAATCATGAGCGAACTCCCATTCACAATTGTTACAAAGAGAATAAAATACCTAGGAATACAACTAATAAAGGATGTAAAGGACCTTTTCAAGGAGAACTACAAACCACTGCTCAAAGAAATAAGAGAGGACATAAGCAGATGGAAAAACATTCCATGCTCATGGTTAGGGAGAATCAATATTGTGAAAATGGCCACATTGCCAAAAGTAATTTATAGATTCAATGCTATCCCCATCAAGCTACCCCTGACCATCTTCACAGAACTGGAAAAAACCACTTTAAACTTCATATGGAAAAGAGAGCCCACATAGCAAAGACAATCCTAAGCAAAAAGAACAAAGCTGGAGGCATCATGCTAGCTGACTTCAAACTACACTACAAGGCTACAGTGATGAAAATAGTATGGTACTGGTACCAAAACAGAGACACAGACCAGTGGAACAGAACAGAGGCCTCGGAGGCAATGCTACACATCTACAACCATCTGATCTTTGACAAACCGGACAAAAACAAGCAATGGGGAAAGAATTCCCTGTTTAATAAATGGTGTTGGGAAAACTGGCTAGCCATGGGCAGAAAGCAGAAACTAGACCCCTTCCTTACACCTTATTCAAAAATTAACTCCAGATGGTTTAAAGATTTAAACATAAGAACTAACACCATAAAAACCCTAAAAGAAAACCTAGGCAAAACCATTCAGGACATAGGCACAGGCACAGACTTCATGACTAAAACACCAAAAGCGATGGCAACAAAAGACAAAATAGACAAATGGGATCTAATTAAACTTAAGAGCTTCTGCACAGCAAAAGAAGCAATCGTTAGAGTGAACTGGCAACCAACTGGAAAAAATTTTTGCAATCTACCCATCTGACAAAGGGCTAATACCCAGAATCTACAAAGAACTAAAACAGATTTACAAGAAAAAAACAAACCCATTTAAAAGTGGGTGAAGGATATGAACACTTTTCAAAAGAAGACATTTAAGCGGCCAACAAACATGAAAAAATGCTCATCATCATTGATCATTGCAAAGCAAAACCACATTGAGTTACCATCTCACACCACTTAGAATGGTGATCATTAAAAAATCTGGAGACAAAAAAAATCAAAACAATTTTTAAAAAATAAATCTGGAGACAGATGCTGGAGAGGATGTGAAGAAATAGGAACACTTTTACACTGTTGGTGGGAGTGTAAATTAGTTCAACCATTATGGAAGACAGTGTGGCTATCTCTCAAGGATCCAGAAATAGAAATTCCATTTGACCCAGCAATCTCATTACTGGCTATATACCAAAGGATTATAAATCATTCTATTATAAAGACACATGCACATGTATGTTCATTGCATGCTGTTTACAATAGCAAAGACCTGGAACCAGCCCAAATGCTCATCAATGATAGACTGGATAAGGAAAACGTGGCACATATACACCATGGAATACTATGCAGCCATAAAAAACGACGAGTTTGTGTCCTTTGTAGAGACATGGATGAATCCAGAAACCATCATTCTCAGCAAACTGATACAAGAACAGAAAACCAAACACCACATGTTTTCACTCACAGGGGGGTGATGAACAATAAGAACACTTGGGCACAGGGAAAGAACACTCACTGGGCTAGGTCGGGGTGGGGGGGGGTGGAGGGAAAGGGAGGGGAGGGACAGTGGTAGTCAGGCAGGACAGGGAGGAATAACACCGGGAGAAATGCCTGATATAGGCGATGGAGCGGGGGTGGAGACAGCAAACCACAACGGCAGGATGTGCACATGTACCCCAGAGCCTGAAGTACAATTTATATATATATATATATATATATATATATATATATATATATGTGTGTGTGTGTGTGTGTGTGTATATATATATATATATATATATGTGTGTGTGTGTGTATATATATATATATCCATCCATCGCCTTCACAGTAGCTGGAACTCTTTCCCCTTTGCTTCAGGCTCCTCCTGGGAGTCCTCGCCCATTCTCACCTCAGCGAGGAAACCTGTCCACATACCCTTTGTCCCGTCACATGTATCCCCCAAAATGCCGTATGTTTATGGCTTATTGTCTGCTTCCTACCCCCAAAAAAATGTTCTCCAGGGCAATGACGTTTGTTTCATTCATTAATACATTTGAAACCACCTGCCACAGTGCTTGGCGCACAGCAGGTGCTCAGTGCCTCTCCGGTTAATATCCGAGGGGAAATGGGTCTGTTCTGGGCGGTTGTCTGGTGCGGCCCACGCCCTCTGCGAAATTCAAACAGCACAAGAGTTTCAAGTTGCTTCCTCTGCGAGCCTCCCCTTTCCTTCCAAGGAACCAGGAACCCGAGGCCCTACAGCTCACAGGGGCCCTCTCGTGGCGTGTGGGCGCCTAATAGTTCAGCCAGGACCCCCGCCTCAAACGCGTGGAACTACACTTCCCAGAATGCCAGCGTCCTCCCGTGGACTCCCTTTCCCAGAGGCCTCAGCGGCCACCCTGCCCCTCCTGGTCCCTGGCGCGCCGCTGGGCCTGAGGTCGCCCTGACGCCGCCGGGGCGGAGTCGGGTCGCGCGGCTGTAGCCCGGCAGGTTGGTTCCTGAGCCTCCCGCCTGCGGAGCGCGGCCGGCAGGCGAGGCCCGGGAACGCCCGAGTCTGGGGAGGTGAGCGACAGAGGCGAGCGGGCCGGGAGATGCCGGCGCCGGGCGCGGGGACAGCCTGCGGTCGCCGGGGCTCCGAGGGTCTTTGTGGGCGCGGGCGGGCACCCCCGCGTCTGTCACCGGCCCCCGCGTCGGGCCCTGGACTCTCGCCCCCAGCGGGCCGCTCCGCGCCACTGCCGGTGCCCCTGCGTCGGGCTCGCCGCCGCCCGCAGGGGACGCGGGGCCAGGCATTTCCTCCCGGGTCCGCCCTGTCCGCGCCGTGTGGGCCTCGCGGACTCGGGATGCCGGGACCTCGAGCGCGGGGACCTCGAGTGCAGGGCGGACGCAGCTGGGTCCCCGGTTTCCGTGTCTGTTTCCAGGGGTGCCGTCCCTCCCTACTCGGGACACCCAGCGCTTTCCTCTTCAAAGCCGTTTTCTGTGGAAGTCAGGAGATGATTCCTTGGCGGGAGGCAGAGGAACCGGGTGGAAAAAGGCTTGGGGTGGAGGGAAGTTCGTCCCCGGGGCCATCGTGTTGGGAGTCCCGGGCCAGCCTCGCAGGGGC
>CAUYLG010072424.1:0-24945 GCA_963573385.1 Cacajao melanocephalus | reverse complement strand
AGAATGAGGGCCTCTGTAAGTTCTGCGGGCTGGGTGCCCCGCCCCTCACCCTACTCCTGGTCCTGATTTTTGGAAACACTTCATCCTCTAAGAAGAAAAAGCACTTCCTTCCTTCCTTCCTTCCTTCTTCCTTCCTTCCTTCCTTTCTTCTTTCCTTCCTTCCTTCCATCCTTTCTTCTTTCCTTCCTTCCTTCCTTTCCTCCCTCCCTCCCTCCCTCCGTCCTTCCTTCCTTCCCTCCCTCCCTCTGTCCTTCCTTCCTTCCCTCCCTCCCTCCCTCCTTCCTTCCTTCCCTTCCTCCCTCCCTCCTTCCTTCCTTCCCTCCCTTGCTTGTGCTCTCTCTCTCTCTCTCCCCGCCCCCCCTTTTCCACGGTCTGTCTCTGTCACCGAGACTGGAGTGCAGTGGTGCAATCACAGTTAATTGCAATTTTTTTAAATTTTGATTTCTGGAGATGGAGTCTTGCTCTGTTGCCCAGGCTGGAGTGCAGTGGTGTGATCGCAGCTCACTGCAAACTCTGCCTCCCAAGTTCAAGCAATTTTTCTGACTTAGCCTCTCGAATAGCTGAGATTACAGGCGGGCACCACCATGCCTGGCTGATTTTTGTATTTTTAGTAGAGACAGGGTTTCATGTTGGTGAGGCTGGTCTTGAACTCCTGACCTCATATTACCTGCCTGCCTTGGCCTCCCAAAGTCCTGGGATTACAGGCGTGAGCCACCGTGCCTCACCTCACTGCAACATTAACCAGGGCTCAAGCCACCCTCCCACCTCAGCCTCCTCAATAGCTGAGACCACAGGTGTGCACCACCAAGCTTGGCTTTTGTTTTGTAGAGACTGGGTCTTTGCCAATTTGTCCATGTTGGTCTCAAATTCCTGGGCTCAAGTGATTCTCCTGCCTTGGCCTCCCAAAGTGTTGGGATTCAAGGCATGAGCCACCATACCTAGCCCAGAAAAAGCATTCTTTGTTTAGTTTAAATGCTCGTGTGTGTTCTCTCAAACTGTTCATCCACACAACTCCCCTCAACCAATGGCACATATGCTCACACTCACACACAAATATTCACACATGCACACCCAAGCACTTATATACACTCACACACTTAAACAACTCACACATCCACCAACACCAAGCTCTGCAGCATCTTCCGTAGCAGGACGAGAGGAAACCATCAAACCCAACGTGATATTGAGGTTGGAACAAGGAAAGGAGCCATGGTCAGAAGAAGAAGAAGTGCTGAGAGGTGGCCAACCAGGTAGGTGACCAGGAGAGCACTGTGGGTCAATGTTGCAGGGAAGCCAATTCAGTTCTTTTTTTTCTTTAGATGGAGTCTCAGTCTGTTTCTCAGGTTGGAGTGCAGTGGTGCAATCTCGACTCACTGCAGCCTCCGCCTCCTGGGTTCAAGTGATTCTTCTGCCTCAGCCTTCTGAGTAGCTGGGATTACAGGTGACCGCCACCATGCCTGGCTAATTTTTGCATTTTTAGTAAAGACAGGGTTTCACCATGTTGGTCAGGCTGGTCTCAAACTCCTGACCCCGTGATCTACCTGCCTCGGCCTCCCAAAGTGCTGGGATTATAGGCATGAGCTACGCACCCAGCAAATTCAGTTTTTTTTAAATGATGAAGTCATTTGACAGCAATAAGAGCCGGCTGTGACTTCCTGGGAGTGCAGAAAGAAATTTCCAGGTGTTATTCTCCACTCAGAAATGTTATTTATTTTCTTCTCTTGAGTTTTCCTTTGCAGGCAAACTCTATTTCCATTTTTTTTTGTTTGTTTTTTTCAAGACAGAGTCTTGGTCTGTTGTCCAGAATGGAGGCAGTGGTGCAATCTTGGCTCACTGCAACCTCCACCTCCCAGGTTTAAGCAATTCTCCTGTCTCAGCCTCCCAAGTAGCTGGGATTATAGGTGCCCACCACCATGCCCAGCTAATTTTTGTATTTTTAGTAGAAGTGGGGTTTCACCATGCTGGCCTGGCTGGTCTTGAACTCCTGACCTCAGGTGATCTGCACACCTCTGCCTCCCAAAGTGCTGGGATTACAGGTGTGGGCCACTGCGCCCGGCCTGGTAAACCCTATTTCTTAATCTTCCTCTCCCTGGTATCCCTGGGCTCTCGCCAGCTCCCTGTGCACTAGCTTTACATTCCTCAGTCCTTTACCGATAGACATGTGATAGCTTCATGCAACATTAGTTCACCTGGAACTCTAACAGAGCTTACATTAACTTTGGTTTCTCATAGACGTTAGGTTTGAAAGCAGAACGATCACCACAATAGTTTGTTTATGGCATTTTATTTCAAGCCATGTGAGTGGAAAGTTTTACACAGGATATTTCTTTGTATCCCATTTTAGAAAAAAACTGGGACATTGGAGGGCAGATTTGGAACCCCCAGGATGTGAAAGAGAGTCTTTCAAGAGAAGTTCCATCAATCAATAAGAAAACGCTGACTACACAGAAAGGCACAGAACATGACGAATCTAACAGAATACTTCAACTGAGCATAGATGATGTTTCTTCCAGACTCAGATACCTTGACTGTGGCCCATTTGAAAGGCAGTTGAACTGTAATTTCAATTTGAAAAGCTATGTACAAAATAATTCTCATAAAGATAGTGGACACAGAAAATCAGTTGGTGATAATCCATCCAAATTTGTAGGAAAACAACTTAAATGTAATGCACATAGAAAGTTATTCAGTTCAAAGTCATACCTTCAGAGTCACCTGGTGATGCATACCAGTCAGAAATCCCTTGAATGTCCTAACTGTGGAAGAGCGTTCCAGGAGAAGTGGAAGCTGAATAAACATCAGAAAACTCATGCAGACGCAAGGCCCTATAAATGTGAAAAATGTGGAAACGCCTACAAGCAGAAGTCAAATCTCTTTCAACATCAGAAAATTCATACTAAAGAGAAGCCCTATAAATGTAAGACCTGTGGAAAAGCCTTTTCCTGGAAATCATCCTGCATTAATCATGAGAAAATTCATAATGCCAAGAGATCCTATCAGTGTAATGAATGTGAGAAATCCTTCAGGCAGAGCTCAACCCTCATTCAACATAAAAAAGTTCACAATGGAGAAAAACTCTTTCAATGTAAGGACTGTGGAAAGGCTTTCATTTACAAGGCAGATATTGTGAAACACCAGAGAATACACACGGGAGAGAAACCCTATAAATGTAGCATATGTGAGAAGGCCTTTTCCCAGAAATCAAATGCCATTGATCATGAGAGAATTCACACTGGGAAGAGAGCTTATGCATGTGAGCTATGTGGAAATACATTTATCCAGAAGAAAAACCTCATTCAACACAAAAAAATCCATACTGGGGAAAAATCCTATGAATGTAATACTTGTGGAAAAGCCTTCTTTCAGAAATCAAACCTTCATACCCATCAGAAAACTCATAGCAGAGAGAGGGCCTACAGATGTAGTGAATGTGGAAAAACTTTCATCCGGAAACTAAGCCTTAGTTTGCATAAAAAAATCCATACTGGGCAAAAGCCTTTTCAATGTGCTGAATGTGGAAAAGCCTTCGCTGACAAGTCATACCTTGTTAGGCACCAGAAAAGAATTCACTCCAGATAGGAACCCTGTGCACTTTAAAAGATATGGGAAAATATGGTAGCCTGGAATTGTCACCGGAGAATTCATGTTGAAATGGGCTGTAATTTGAAGGCTATCTTTGAAGGTAGTGAGGACTTATTATGCACAGTACCCTTTGAAAACTGATTTGACTTTCTCAGCAAATGTTTATTAAGTATAAATAGTTATTAGATGCCTTTTGTGTACCATAAACTCTTAAACACTGAAGATGTAGCAATAAACCAAATGTGCCAAAAACCCTTATGGACTTTTATTCCAGTGACTAATGACCAGTGGTATCCATATGTTTAAAAACATTTAAAAGACTATACTTTTGGCCGGGTGCAATGGCTCACACCTGTAATCCCAGTACTTTGGGAGGCTGAGCTGTGCGGATCACCTGAGCTCACGAGTTCAACACCAGCATGACCAACATGGTGAAACCCTGTCTCTACTAAAACTGTAAAGATTGGCCAGGCATGGTTTTGGGCCCCTGTAATCCCAGCTACTTGGGAGGCTGAGGAAGAATTGCTTGAACTTGGGAGGTGGAGGTTGCAGTTAGCCAAGATCACACCATTGCACTCCAGCCTGGGCGACGAGAGCAAAACTCCATCTCAAAAATAAAAGAAAATGAATGAATGAATAAATAAAATACAGTACTTTATAGTTTCAGGGATCATTTCTATAATTCTTGAGTGGAGAAGTTTCTCTAGAGGTATAGGGCACTGGAAACCATGACCAGGAAGTACAGCTTTCTCTCCTGAGCACAAAGCTATCTTGGCATTGCTTCATGGGAACCGCCATTTGGCTTTCTTTTTCTTTTTGAGATACGGTGTCACTCTCTTGCCCGGGTTGGAGTGCAGTGGTGTAGTCATAGCTCACGATAGCCTGAAACTCTAGGGCAATCCTTCCACTTCAGGCTCCCAAAGTGCTAGGATTACAGGCATGAGCCATGGCACTCAGCTTATATTTCTTTTCTTATAGTACTTTCCTCCTTTTCCTCTTAGATGCTAAAAATAATATATTTTAAAAAACATTGTACGTATGTTTCTGGTTGCTCTTCTCTTTTTTCACACATCTACTCTGCCTAATTTTGCCCCATTCCTTATATATCACCAGGCTCTTCTTATCTCTTTGTACCCACAAAATTCTCTCAACTTCCATCTATCTACTCACATGGCCTTTTTTTTTTTATTTTTTATGGAGTCTCACTCTGTCACCAGGCTGGAGTGCAGTGGCATAATCTCAGCGCACTGCAACCTCCACCTCCCAGGTTCAAGGGATTCTCCTGCCTCCGGATCCCAAGTAGCTGGGATTACAGGAGCTCACCACCACACCCAGCTAATTTTTTGTATTTTTAGTAGAGATGGGGTTTCACCAAGTCGCTCAGGCTGGTTTTAATGCCTGACCCCAAGTGATCCACCCATCTTGACTTCTCAAAGTGACAGGATTACAGGCGTGAGCCACTGCTCCCAGCTAGCTCTTCTGTTCTTTCCCACACCTACTCTCCCTAATTTTGCCCTGTTCCTTGTATATCAATCACCAGGCTCTTCTTATCTCTTTGTACCCACAAAATCCTCTCAAGTTCCATCTATCTACTCACATGGCCATTTACAAAAATTGTTATTTACTCCTTGCTGAATTCAAAGTCTAACACATCAGCTATTGATACTGGGTACACTATATGCTGTTTAAGGCTTGGCCACCAGGCAATGTTGTACATTTATGAAGATGGGTTTATAGTCTTATTCATATTAATAACATAAGCAACATCTTACAGTGCTTTTGAATTCACAAAATCACATGGATATTTAATATACTGCATTTTCCATATAACCCTGATGTTATGCCCTGAAATTCCTGGAAAGTGGTAAATATAGTTGATTGCTGTAAAGCAAATTTTACTAGTAACCAGTCGCAAACACATGTGGAAGCCAGCCAATGGTATATATATAGGTTGGGTTATTTTAAGAAGTTTACAAAGGAAACGTATTTGCTCCCTGCTTTATTTGTGTGTCCTGACTGAAAATCATGGAGTGCTTTGACTGTTCTGACCAGACAAGTTGCTGGTTTTTCCCAGGGGATTGAATCCAAATCAGAGCCTGAAACATTCCCAGGCACTGATAGAGGTATTTAGGTTTAAGTTGTTGACCAAAACACTGAAAGAAAATGGTCCCAGCCCTTAACTAAATTCCTTATAAACTGATACAAACCCCATACCCTGCCAGGTGCAGTGGCTCATGCCTGTAATCCCAGGACTTTGGGAGGCCAAGGCAGGCAGATCACTTGAGGTCAGGAGTTCAAGACCAGCCTGGCCAACATGGTGAAACCCCATCTCTACTAGAAATACAAAAAGTTAGCTGGGGGTTGTGGCAGGCACCTGTAATCCCATCTATTCGGGAGGCTGAGGCAGGAGAATCAGTTGAACCAGGGAGACAGATGTTGCAGTGAGCAGAGACTGTGCCACTGCACTCCAGCCAGAGTGAGTGACTCTGTCTCAAAACAACAACAAAAAAAATTAAAATAAAATAAACGCCATAGCCTGACCCTCTCACTGCAGCAGACACACCAAGGTAGACCATTCTCTCTTCCTTTTTTTTTTTTTTTTTTTGAGACAGGGTCTTTGTCACCCAGGCTGGAGTGCCATAGTGCAATCATAGCTCACTGCAGCCTTGAACTCCAGGCTCAAGTGATCCTCCCACCTCAGCTTCCTGAGTAGCTGAGACATGCCTGGCTAAGTTATTTTTGTGGAGACAGGGTCTTGCTATTTTGCCAGGCTGGTTTTGAACTCCTCTGTTCAAGCAGTCCTCCCATCTTGGCCTCCCAAAATGCTGGGATTACAGGTGTAAGCCACTGTGCCCAGCAGGTAGACCATGCTTTTTTCTCTCACCGTCTACCTGAGGATATGCTGTAGCACTACGTTCCTCCTAATACATGCTCTGGACAGTTCCCTCTGGTGTTTAGTGCTTCTTCCTTTGGAATCTCAACCGGCCCATTTGTTGGAATTTCTCTGCTGCCACTTTTGGGGTGACTCTATCTAGTTTTAGGTTTGATGTGACAAAATAATAAAGGAATGCAAAACATTCAATGAAAATCATTTATATAACATAAACAATCCATATCAACAGTATAAAAATACACCAAGATACTCCATGCATTAACAGTGTTCAAACTTTCATGAGCACTAGAGTCTCCATCAGATTGCTAGGCCACTCCTCCTGTTTCTGCACTAGTTGGTCTGGAGGGGACCCAAGAATCTGCATTTCTAATCAGTCCCTAGCTGCTGCTGTTGCTGGTTGAAGAACATTTTGAAAACCATCGTGTCAAAACATGAAAAGCACCATTCTAATCTTGTAGGGAAAAGATGCATATGGGCCTGAGTTCTGGGATCTAGATAAATTCCCCCCAAACAAGTGTTTTTCATTGAGCTTTCATCCTGAGATACTTGTTCCTTCATTCTGGGTGAAGTACAGGATTCTCCCTACGTGGATGAAGTGAGACCCAGTGAGTCTGTCAGGCAGGTCTGTATAAAGAGTCATCTTACTCCCCCTGAGGAATCACCTCTGCCTGTGTGCTAAGTAGCCGAGAGTTCTCTGCCTTTCTTAGCAGCTCCTCAAAAATCCCATTGTGCATGTAAAAGAAGATATATCCAGAGTGAAGCCTTGCCTTCTGCATTTTGGTCTCTGAGATTTCTGATACACATAGATCATTGTATGTGAACCAGGCCTGCTTCTGAAAGTCATATACATCGCTGATGTAATGGCCTGAATCTGGGGAGCTCCCAATATGGCTGACAACACTGATGAGTCTGTAGGCCTGGAGAGGATCCCCCATCTTCATGTTTCTCGTCAGTTCCTTGACTTCGCCTCTTGTGTTCTCTGTATCTAAAATGTCTTCGTTTCCTGGGTTATCAGAACCAAACGCCCCCAGGTGATTCAGGTCAGCCTTTTGAAGTCTGAATTCTGTAGGTGGACTGAGGGTCTCCTCTGTATGTTCCTGGGCATCCAGCTTCCTAACACCTGGAGGTGGTGCCTGCTGAAGAAGTTCTTCTATCATGCTCTTCTCAATACACTGCTGGAGCTGTTCAGATATCCTTGGAGATCCTTCTGGAATCCTGTTTTCTTTACACTCATAAGAGCTATCGGTAGACTCAGTGACACTGTCAAAATCTAACTCGACAAATGTATTGGTTTTCTCATACTTCTGAAATTCTGGAAGTTGAGGCATCTCTTGAAGGTGAGCCTCAAGAAGCCTTGTGTCTGGGCTGCTAATTGGTTTACCACCATCTTCACGGATCATAGGAAGAGAAATGTCCCCCTGATCCATCGGCGAGTCAGCCACTGGACATTTCTTTTCACTGAACGCCCTATCTCTAAAGTCGACCAATTTTGACTCTGGTGCAGAGCCATTTTCCAGGTCTCTCTGATGCTGCTGTTGGCTTGCTTCTCCACAGCCTCTCTGGAATCTTTGTAGGTTAGCATTCTTTTCTAGTTCCATGGGTAGAACAAGGGAATCACTGGATTCTGAGCTCAGCTTCACTGATGGTGTTAATGGGCTGGTGATCTCAGAAATCATCTCCTGAGAGACTTCCAGGACTTCACATTTCCCCATGGGTGCATTAGTGCTCAAGGGAAGAGGCTGTTTGGTGCTTTCACTGCAATAAGAAGATAAGCTTAAATATTTGGGAATGTAAACTTGCTCATTATTCTTCACCAGCAACCAAGCATCATTGAAGCTATAGCGTTTCAGATGAATGATAAGGACCCTGGAGAGCCTACTAAGTGTGTGCATTGCAACACAACTCTTGTGCTTACACATCTCACAGTTATATTCAAGCTCTTCTTCTCTGAAGAAAAGATCTAAAGAATTCTGAATGGACATAGGGAGCGATTTTCTTTCTTGGTGCAGGTTGATGGAGAGATAATTGTTAGGTTCTACCTTGAGAACAGCATGACCACAGGCTTTACAAATAATGGAGAGTTGCAATTCAAACTCAAAATTAGCAACAACAGGACAAACAAACACTTTGGTGGCAGCATTACCAACATGCATTTGTGGAGATGAATTTTCATCCCCACGTTCTTTCCCAGTCTTCAAAATGGCATTTAAATTTTCCATGTCTTCTTTCAGCTGATCTAAACACTGACCTAAAAACTCATGAGCATCATTCTGCATGTTGCCAGAAAATATTTCTGCAACTGCTGAAATGACTTTTTTAACATTCCCAAGTAACTCTTTCTTGATCTCTGTGCTACAGAAATCTTTCAAAGCAAGCAGCTGGGTCAAGGTCATAATAAGAGCCTCAAAGGGAATATATTCCCATGGGACATTTTGAGTGAGTAAGTCATCAGCAAAAGATGGAATCGCAAATAGCGATTGTAAAATTGCATTCATGTAACAGGTGTTTCCCAAGTTGGGGAAGCCTTGCTGCAGTTGCTCTGAATGAGAGTCAAGAGGCACCTCGGCTTCGTTGCATCTTGGGTCGTCCTGGCTGTGCTCTGGTTCTAATGGAAATGTCAAACCATTTTCGGCCTCGAGAATCTGGGTTGCAAGAAGAGTCTCATCTAGGTTAGGATTTCCATTAGAGTTGAATGAAGGGCCAAGTTCCAAATTTCTATCTTTTTCTAAGTCCTCTAAACGTGATAGATTATTCCCATCACTTTGTATATACTTCAAGGAATCTGTCTCATATTTCTTGTTTAATACAAGGTTATGTTCCTTCAGAATGTCCTCATTCATCTCTAGGTCAGATGATAGTGTGTCTTTCCTGTTCCCACCTTGATTTTCTAATAATCCCTTTTTCACATATGTTGGTGATTTTGACATAAACAAAGGCATCTTCTGAGGGAAAGGTGTTTTGCCTCCTTTTTCATAACCTGGTTTGTAACAAATGTTGTAAAATGAAGTTTTGCCAATTTCCTTCAGCATATTACTACTTTCAAACACACTCCAATCATCATCAGGTTTCATGGGTTGTTGAAATTTGTTTCGATGGATTATGTCCAGGAACATATTCAACTGTTTAGCATCTCTGTAGGATAATTTGTCAATAAACAAGAACACATTGTTTTTCAAAATTAAACGCAGGTGACTTTTTCTTTTTTTACAATGTCTAAGGACCACACTTCTAATGTTATTACTCAGCTGAAAAATTCTTATAAATTTTCCAGACTTGAAAGTTACCACCAGTTTAATTTCCTTTCTTCTTTGCACTGTTTCAATGAGAGCTTCTTTCAACTTAGTCATCCCAGTCTGCCGGCTCCAAATTTGGATGAATCCATGCACCTTCAGAGATATCATCCTTTCTTTATGCAATCTAAAGGAAAAAAAGCACACATGCATTTTAACAAAAAATATATTAACAGTTATATTTTATGAAAAACCTTGGCTGGGCATGGTGGCTTATGCCTGTAATCCTAGCACTTTGGAAGGCTGAGGTGGGTGGATCACCTGAGGTCAGGAGTTCAAGACCAGCCTGGCCATCATGGTGAAACCCCATCTTAAAAAAGAAAGAAAGAAAGAAAGAAAAACCTTTTCCACATACAATAATAATTTTCTTTTAGCCTTCTCCTTATGCTTTAAATAAAATACTATTTTGAGGAACTCCTTATATTCTGAAGCTATGCCAGTTCTCTAGAAAACATAGACTGCGGGCACACATTCTTTCAAGGGAGCTGTTAGGCGAGAAAGAAGATGAGGGAGGAGACATACAAATGGCCAACAGGCATATGAACAGGTGCTCAACATCATTGTTCATCAACAAAATCCAAATTTGGTTGTGTGTGGTGGCTCATGCCTGTAATCCTATCACTCTGGGAGGCCAAGGTGGAAGGATCACTTGAGTGCAGGAGTTCAAGACCAGCATGGGCAACATAGGGAGACCTCATTGCTACATAAAAGTTTTAATAATTCAAAAAAGGGGAGGTAGGGCCGGGTGCGGTGGCTCACGCCTGTCATTCTAGCACTTTGGGAGGCCGAGGTGGGTGGATCACCTGAGGTTAGGAGTTCAAGACCAGCCTGGCTATCATGGTGAAACCCCATCTTAAAAAAAAAAAAGGGGGAGGTGCCAAGATGGCCAAATAGGAACAGCTGCAGCCTGCAGCTCCCAGTGAGACCAACGCAGAAGGCAGGTGATTCCTGCATTTCCAACTGAGGTACCCAGTTCATCTAATTGAGACTGGTTAGGCAGTGGGTGCAACCCACGAAGGGTGAGAAGGGAAAACTTCACTTCACTCGGGAAGTGAAGGTGCAGGGAAACCTCCTCCTTCTAGTCAAGGGAAGCCATAAGAGACTGTGCTACCCAGCCCAGATGCTATACTTTTGCCACGGTTTTTGCAATCTGCAGATCAGGATATTCCCTTGTGTGCCTATACCACCAGAGTCCTGGGTTTCAAGCACAAAACTGGGCAGCTGTTTGGGCAGACACCAAGCTAGCTGCAGGAGTTTTCTTTTGTACCCCAGTGAGACAGAACTGTTCGCTCTCCAGGAAAGGAGGGGCCAGATGCTCTCATTCAGTGGGTCCCACTCCCATGGAGCCCAGCAAGCTAAGCACCACTGGCTTGAAATTCTTACTGCCAGTACAGCACTCTGAAGTTGACCTGGAATGAATGAACTTGGTGGGGGGAGGGACATCCGTGATTACTGAAGCTTTGGTAGGCAGTTTTCCCTGGACAGTACTAAGGAGAGTGGGAGGTTTGGACTGGGCAAAATTTACCACAGTGCAGCAAAGTGGCTGTGGCCAGACTGCTTCTCTAGATTCCTCCTCACTGGATAGGGCATCTCTGAAGGAAAGGTAACAGCCCCAGTCAGGGGCTTACAGATAAACTCCTATCTCCCTGGGACAGAGCACCTGGGGGAAGGGGTGGGTGTGGGCACAGCTTCAGCAGATTTAATCTTTCCTGCTTGCCGGCTCTGAAAAGAGCAGCTGAGGCCGGGCGTGGTGGCTCACGCCTGTAATCCAAGCACTTTGGAGGCCAAGGTGGGCAGATCACCTGAGGTTGGGAGTTCAAGACCAGCCTGACCAACACGGTGAAACCCCGTCTTTATAAAGAAAAAAAGAAAAAAAAAAGAAAAGAAAAGAGCAGCTGTTTCTGACAAGAGGGATTATCCCAGCACAGCGCATTGGTTCTGCTAAGGGACAGACTGCCTCCCCAAGTGGGTTTCTGACCCCCATGCCTCCTGACTGGGAGGGGTTCACAGACACCTCATACAGGTGTGCTCGGGCTGGCATCAGGCCAGTGCCCCTCTGGGATGAAGCTTCCAGAGAACGAAGCAGGAAGCAATCTTTGCTGTTCTGTGGCCTCCGCTGGTGATAGGACACAGGGTCTGGAGTATACCTCCAGCAAACTGCAGTAGACCTGCAGAAGGGTCTGACTGTTAGAAGCATAACTAACAAGCAGAAAGCAACAGCATCAACATCAACAAAAAAGACCCCCCACAACACAAACCCCATCCACAGGTCATCAGCCTCAAAGATCAAAGTTAGATAAATCCACAAAGATGAGGAAAAACCAGCACAAAAACGCTGAAAATTCCAAAACACAGAATGTCTCTTCTCCAAATAATTGCAACTCCTCTCCAGCAAGGGCACAAAACTGGACAGAGAATGTGAGTTTGACAAATTTACACAAGTAGGCTTCAGAAGGTAGATAATAACAAACTCCTCTGAGCTAAAGGAGCATGTTATAACCCAATGCAAGGAAGCTCAGAACCTTGATAAAAAGTTACAGGAACTGCTAACTAGAATGACCAGTTTAGAGAGGAACATAAATGACCTGATGGAGCTGAAAAACACAGCACAAGAATTTTGTGAAGCATACACAAGCATCATAGCCAAGTTGATCAAGCAGAATAAAGGGTATCAGAGATTGAAGATCAACTTACTGAAATAAGGCATGAAAGCAAGATTAGGAAAAGATACTGAAAAGGAATGAACAAAGCCTCCAAGAAATATGGGACTATGTGAAAAGATCAAACCTATGTTTGATTGGTGTACCTGAAAGTGACAGGAGAATGGAACCAAGTTGGAAAAAACACTTCAGGATGTTATCCAGGAGAACTTCTCCAACCTTGCAAAACAAGCCAACATTCAAATTCAGGAAATACAGAGAACACCATTAAGATACTCCTCAAGAAGAGCAACTCCAAGACACATAATTGTCAGATTCTCCAAGGTTGAAACAAAGGAAAAAATGTTAAGGGCAGCCAGAGAGAAAGGTCAGGTTACCTACAAAGGGAAATCCATCAGACTAACAGCGTATCTCTCTGTAGAAACCCTGCAGGCCAGAAGAGAGTGGGGGCCAATATTCAACATTCTTAAAGAAAATAATTTTCAACCCAGAATTTCATATCCAGCCAATGAAGCTTCATAAGCAAAGAAGAAATAAAATCCTTTACAGACAAGCGAATACTGAGGAATTTGGTCACCACCAGGCCTGCCTTACAAGAGCTCCTAAAGGAAGCACTAAATATAGAAAGGAAAAACCAGTACCGGCCACTGCAAAAACACACCAAAATATAAAAACCGATGACACTGTGAAGAAACTGCATCAACTAATGTGCAAAATAACCAGTTAGCATCATAATGGCAGGATCAAATTCACACATAACAATATTAACCTTAAATGTAAATGGGCTAAATGCCCCAATTAAAAGATACAGAATGGCAAACTGGATAAAGAGTCAAGACCCATAGGTGTGCTGTATTCAGATGACCCATCTATGTGCAAAGACACACATAGGCTCAAAATAAAGGGATGGAGAAATGTTTACCAGGCAAATGGAAAGCAAATAAAAGGAGGGGTTGCAGTCCTAGTCTCTGATAAAACAGACTTGAAACCAAGAAAGATAAAAAATGACAAAGAAGGGCATTATATAATGGTAAAGGAATCAATACAACAAGAAGAGCTTACTATCCTAAATATATATGCACCCAATACGGGAGCACCCAGATTCATAAAACAAGTTCTTAAACACCTACAAAGAGACTTAGATTCCCACACAATAACAGTGGGAGACTTTAACACCTCACTGTCAATATTAGACAGCCATTGAGACAGAAAATTAACAAGGATATTCAAGACTTGAACTCAGCTTTGGACCAAGTGGACCTAATAGACATCTACAGAATTATCTGCCCCAAATTAATGGAATATACATTCTTCTCAGCACCACATAGCACTTATTCTAAAATTGACCACATAATTGGAAGTAAAACACTCCTCAGCAAATGCAAAAGAACGTAAGTCATAACAAACAGTATCTCAGACCACAGTACAATCAAATTAGAACTCAGGATTGGGCCGGGCTGGGTGGCTCACGCCTGTAATCCCAGTACTTTGGGAGGCTGAGGTGGGCAGACCACTTGAGGTCAGGAGTTTGAGACCAGCCTGGCCAACATAGTGAAAACCCATCTCTAAAAATAATAAATAAATAAATAAAATAAATAAATAGAAAGAACTCAGGATTAAGAAACTCTCTCAAAACTACACAACTACATGGACACTGAATAACCTGCTCCTGAATGACTACTGGGTAAATAACAAAATTAAGGCAAAAATAAAGAAATTCTGTCCAGGCACGGTGGCTCACACCTGTAATCCTAGCATTTTAGGAAGCCAAGGCAGGCGATCACTTGAGGTCAGGGGTTCAGGACCAGCCCAGCCAACATGGTGAAACCCTGTCTCTACTTAAAATACAAAACTTAGCTGGGTGTCATGGTGCATGCCTGTAATCCCAGCTACTCGGAAGGCTGAGGCACAAGAACTACTTGAACCTGGGAGGCGGAAGTTGCAGTGATCCGAGAACACATGGACACAGGGAGGGGAACATCACACACTCGGGTCCGTTGGGGAGTGAGGGAAGGAGAGGGAGAGCATTAGGACAAATGCCTAATGTCTGTGGGACTTAAAACCTAGATGACGGGTTAATAGGTGCAGCAAACCACTATGGTACATGTATACCTATGTAACAAATCTACCTGTTCTGCACATGTATTCCAGAAGTTAAAATTAAAAAAGAAAATTGGCCGGGAGCGGTGGCTCATGCATGCCTGTAATCCCAGCACTTTGGGAGGCCAAGGCAGGCAGACTGCCTGAGGTCAGGAGTTCGAGGCCAGTCTGGTCAACACAGTGACAGTGAAACCCCGTCTCTACTAAAAATACAAAAATTAGCTAGGCACGGTGTCAGGCGCCTGCAGCCCCAGCTACTCAGGAGGCTGAAGCAGGAAGAATGGCTTGAGCCCAGGAGGTGGAGGTTGCAGTGAGCCGAGATCTCACCACTGCACTCCAGCCTGGGTGACACAGCAAGAGTCTGTCTGGGGACAGGGGGAAAGAAAAATACAGGTAGTAAGGAAAGGAAGGAAGATGGTGAGTTGTTGTGCTAGATAATTAGCAAAACATTGAGGTGGGGAGAGAGAGGGAGAAAGGGAAATACGAAGAGTGAAAAAGAAACTTGAAGGGAAAGACATCTCAAAAGACAAACAGATTTCAGAAAGAATAAAAAATATTTCTCTTCATTTGCTCCCTCCCCTTACTCATTTGCCCATTTCTCTCCAGGCAGTCAGGAATGCCTACTTCCTTCCTACATTCCAATTTCAGGAAAAGTAGTGAAATCCCGGTGAAACCAACAGTTTGCTTACTCACAGTTCTTTCCCAAGAAACTTGAGTCAATTCACGGAAGCTTAAGCTTTGGAGAGCTGTCCATGGTCACAGTGCAGGCAGAGCTCCGACTGCCAAGGCAGTTACTACAAAAAAACAAAAGGGTCAGTCCTGAAACTGAGGTTTATTTTAAAAGCCTGCACATAGTCCCAACCATCTTTCATGTTAATTTATTGCCTTATATATTAGAAACTAGGAAAACCAACCTTCTTCCAAAGCCCTATATGTTAATTCAATCTGTGAGAAAATCTCCAGAGTTAATGGGATTATCTCTAAATGCAATCCTAAAAGTTCCCCTCCCTAATATGCAGATTAGATTAATATATCAATTGACCTCCCATTCACTGGTATTCTTGGAACTCTGCCACAACCAGACCTTCTAACAATATTTACTGTTTGAGAAACCCTATACTTTATTTGGGTCTGCAACTTAAAGACTAGCTCTGACTTTGCTCACCTAGAACTTTAGGCATCTTTATTTGTTCCTTGCTACAAAGAGGCAATACAGAGAGGATGCATCAAGATCACACGCTGTACATTCCAACTTCCAGGATCCGAAGCCTGTCTTCACCACTTACTGCTTTTATAGCACTAAGGCTGAAGCTCAATACTCCTGAGTCTTAGTTTCACATAAGTGAAAATGGGACGGCAATAATAATAGCTACTTCTTAGGTTAGGATAAGTCATTGGGCTAAAATGGCTCAAAATCATGTCTGCACATAAGTAATTATCATAATTTTCAACATCATATTCTTATTGCTAATTCTAAGAGTATATTAAACTACAAGGATGTCTCATCTGGAGAAAATTAAGGCTCCATCACGGGAGGAAAGGAAGTTTAGTGACTTTTATTACAGGTTTGTTGTTTGTTGTACTACATCACTCTATATGATTTACATGCCTCAATACAATTTAATTCTGCAACTGACCACATGATATTCAATTTTACTACATTTAACATAGTAAGAAAACTGAGGTCCAAATACATTATTAACACATTAAGGGACTTTTGGAGTTGCCCAGTTAAAGAAAGAGGGATGTGTAATCAGAAATGGCTGCTACTGCTGGGTGCCCACATTTCTTCAACATAGGGCATGAATTATGCCGAACCCAGCAAACCATGTGGGAAACAGAAAATCTTTCATGAAAATAATTAATGTGTCCTCAATTTTCTGAGAGATCCTAACAGAATATCTAGAGTGTGAAGAAAAGCCCCTCCATTTCATCCTGTGGCTGCTGATAAATTAGTGCCTCTTTAGGGAAACTTCACCCTCACTGGTCCTTAAATTTAATAAAAGGAGGAATCACCAAAATTAGAGATCATCACTTTTCCCTGAGCTGAGTTCAAAAGATAGTCTTCATCATTTTCGTTTTGAATGCTCGTTCTCTTCTGAAAATGCCAATACCCAATGCCACCGAAAACAGAAAACTATCCCTCAAAATAAAAATCCAGAATGAGGATTTTCTAATTTACAATTCAGCCTCATAAAGGGTAGAAGATGAAATTCCCTTTATCATAGTATCAGACAATATCTTAGGGCATTAGGTATAGACAAACACTGCTTCCAACACATGTACACACATACACACACATCCCATCACCCAAACAGGCAAATTTTGAATGAAACTTACAGTTTAGAGAGCCGTTTTGGGGGAGAGTGGATGATAACTCTTTTTTCAGAAATGGGATCTTGCTGTGTTGCCCAGGATGGTCCCAAACTCTTGGCTTCGAGTGATCCTCCAGCCTCAGCCTTGCAAAGTACTGGGATTTGACTCCATAGCGCCTGGATGAGAATTCTGAAAGTTGAGTCTGACAGTGATTATGATGTTCTGACCTTTTATATCCAGGTGGCTCCACCCCATGGGTTTTTCCAGTACATACCTTTCTTGATTAACTTATCTCTGCATCAGAGTTTAAAATATTTGTCTAGAAAAGGCTAGCTAGTAGACCTATTTTCCTTTGTTTCAATTTATAAATTTAAAACTTTTATTTAGAAATCATTGCAAATATACATAAGAATTGCAAGATTAGTAGAAATAACCCTCGTATTTCCTTGACTCAAATTTACTTTCTCCCTCTTTTAACGTTTTATCTATTTATTTTATTTTATTATATATATATTTTTCTTTTATTTGTAAAAAAAAAAGATGGGGTTTCACCATCATGGCCAGGCTGGTCTTGAACTCCTGACCTCAGGTGATCCACCCACCTCAGCCTCCCAAAGTGCTAGGATTACAGGCGTGAGCCACCGTGCCCAGCCATTTTATTATATTTTTTGAGACAGAGTCTTGCTCTGCCACTCAGGCTGGAGTGCAGGGGGAAATCTTGGCTCACTGCAACTTCCACCTCCCAGGTTCAAGCAATTCTCCAGCCTCAGCCTCCCAAGTAGCTGGGAATACAGGCATGTGCCACCACACCCATCTAATTTTTGTATTTTTAGCCCAAGCTGGTCTCCTACTGTGGGCTCAAGCAATCCTTCCACCTCAGTCTACTAGGGTTGGTATTACAGGCATGAGCCAATCGCCCATCCTGCTCTCTCTTTACATATGTCCCAAACCAATTGAGAGTGGGTTGTAGATATATTGTTACTTTTTTTTTTCTTTTCTTTTTTTCTTTTTTTGAGACAGTCTCCCTCTGTTATCCAGGCTGAAGTGCAGTGTTGGGATCTCAGCTCACTGCAACCTCCACTTCCTGGATTCAAGTGATTCTCCTGCTTCAGCCTCCCAGGTAGCTGGGATTACAGAGACACCCTACCACGCCCAGCTAATTCTTTTGTATTTTTAGTACAAAAGGTGTTTTTCCACATTGGCCAGGCTGGTCTCGAACTCCTGACCTAAGTGATTCAACTGCCTCACCCTATGGGCAGATCACCGCTTCCGGCCCTCTTTCCTTTTTCTTGAGTCAAGGTCTTGCTCTGTTGCCTAAGCTGGGGTACAGTGGTGCAGTCATAACTCACTGCAGCCTCAATCTCCCAGGCTCGAGCCATCCCGCCACCTCAGCCTCTCAGTTAGCTGGATCTACAGGTTTGCATCACCATGCCTGGCTATTTTTTAATATTGTTTTCTAGAGGCATGGTCTCACTATGTTGTCCATGCTGGTCTCAAACTCCTGAACTCAAGGGATCCTTCCACCTCCACCACACCTTGTTCCTTTACTCTTTAATCCTTCAGTGCTTATTTCCTAGGGACATTGATGTTCTCTAATATAACCACAATAGAGTTACTGAATTTAGGAAATTTAGCATAAATATAGTATTTTTATTTTATCCACTCCAAATTCAATTTCACAAACTATAACAATAATATCCTGTAGGGAACATTTTTTCTGGTAGAGGATCCAGCCCAGAATTACACAATACATTCTGTATTAGATTGTCGTATACCTGTTATTTTGTTATATATACTGTATCTAATTAATATAATTTGTCCCTTAGTATCCATGAGGGATTATTTCCAGAATGCCTGTTAGATACAAAAAGCCACAGATGCTGAAGTCCCTTATTTATTTTTATGTATGTATATATATATATATTTATTTATTTATTTATTTATTTATTTATTTTGAGGTGGAGTCTCACTCTTTCTCCCAAGCTGGAGTGCAGTGGTGTGATCTCAGCTCACTGCAACCTCTGCCTCCTGGGTTCAAGCAATTCTCCTGCCTCAGCACCCCCACCCTCCCCGGGGGAGCCTGGATCACAAGCAACATCTAGGTAATTTTTGTATTTTTAGTAGAGATGGGGTTTCACCATGTTGGCCAGGCTGGTCTTGAACTCCTGACCTCTGGTGGATTACCAGAGGTAATCTCTGCCTCCTAAACTGCTGGAATTACAGGTGTGAACAACCATGCCCAGACAGATGTTCAAGTCCCTTATATAAAATGACATACTTTTACTGCAATTAATGTTTATCTGTTTTCCTTGTAGTAACTGTGCTTTTTGTTACACAAGTATATATATAACATATATATATATATCTCCTACATTTTCAACATATGTAACTTGTGTAACAAATGTGGATAGTTTCAAAAAGATCATTTTATGTTCTAGCAGTTACCCTGGTTGACCAGTGTGTACTACTTTTATTTTTCTATTCACTGCATTTTCTTTTTTTGAGAGGGAATTTCCCTCTGTCGCCCAGGTTGGAGTGGAATGCCACAATCTCGGCTCACTGCAACCTACGCCTCTCAGGTTCAAGAGATTATCCTGCCTCAGCCTCCCAGGTAGCTGGGACTACAGGTACCCACCATCATGCCCAGCTAATTTTTGTATTTTTAGTAGAGACGGGGTTTCACCATATTGGCCAAGCCAGTCTCGAACTTCTGACCTCAGGTGACCCGCCTGCCTTGGCCTCCCAAAGTGCTGGGATTACAGGCGTGAGCCACTGTGCCCGGCCCTTTTTTCTTTTATATACTTCTGAGACAAGGTCTTGCTCTGTTGCCTGGAGCGCCCTGGTGTGATCATAGACCACTGCAGCCTCGACCCCTGGATCAAGTCATCCTCCAATCTCCGCCTCCCGACTACCTGACACTATAGGTGCTGGCCGCCATGTCTAGCTAATTTTTTAATTTTTTGTAGAGATTGGTGGGGGAGGGTCTCACTATGTTGCCCAGGCTGGTCTCCAACTCCTGGGTGCAAGCGATCCTCTCGCCTCGGCCTCCCAAAGTGCTTGGATTACAGGCATGAGCTCGGCCAGCATTTTCTGTTTGGATGTTTTTACGTAACCAGAGTCGTCATGATGGAGGTATAGTTCCTTGGACTTCCGGCTCCCCCGCTGTGGAAATCGCCGATCAGACCCGCCCCTTCCGGTGCCGCCTCCCACAATTCTTCCGGGAACTCAGAGTTCTCGGAGCCACACGCTGCGCCTGCGCAGTGCCGGGCGTGGGCCTCCCAGCTGGGAACGCTGGGTGCGGGCTCCAGCGCGGCCATCATCTAACGGGAGTCGCTGGCCTACAGTGGGTGGGGCTCAAAGGCAGGAGTTGGGGTTCAGAGAAAACCACTCCAGGGGCAGGTTCAACGCGCTCACCCATTTGGTCTCAAGTGAGGTGGGGTGTGGGCAGGCAGACAGGTGCCAGAATCCATGCCAGGAATTGTTCATAACCGCCATCCTGGCCAGGCGCGGTGGCTCACACCTGTCATGCCAGTGCTTTAGGAGGCCGAGGTGGGCGGATCACCTGAGGTCGGGAGTTCGAGACCAGCCTGGCCAACAGGGTGAAACCCCATCTCTACTAAAAATACAAAAACTAGCTGGGTGTGGTGGTGGCACCTGGAATCCCAGCTACTGGGGAGGCTGAGGCAGGAGAGTCACTTGAACCCGGGAGGTGGAGGTGACAGTGAGCTGAGATCACGCCGTTGCACTCCAGCCTGGGCGACAGAGCGAGATTCAGTCTCAAAACAACAGAAACACCAAAAAACAAACAAAACGGTCATTCTCCAGGTAGAAGAGACAGAAAAAAGGGTGCAGAAGGGACTTAAAAGTCTCAGGCTTTCAAGCGTATTTGCCTCAGCCACCCGTGAATCCTACAGGGAAACAGAAACAATATGGCGACAAGCCCCTGAGTCTTGGGGAAGCGGACGGTTTCCCAGCGGAGCTTTAGGAGGGATCCCCGCGAGGCCTCACAGGTGACGTCATCTCCGGGGGTAGTTTGGGCGGGGAGGTCGCTCTGGGCATGCGTAGAGCCGCGTGGCGCCTGGGCCAGTGATGCCCAGGCGCAGTCATTTGTGGCCCTGTTCCCCTGCGCGAGAGGACAAGGCTGGCCGGGGCCTGGGGGCGCGCGCAGTGGCGTCTGCATCCTGCCAGCTTCCATCTCTCCCCCTGAGGCCTGAGGCCGCTGCAAGAGTCAGGTCTCCAGGCTGGGCGCTCACGCCTCTGTGCCTCGGGAGGTCCCAAGATGCTGGGGGACCTCGACCCAGCCGGGTGTCCAGGCTGTTGACATTGGTGTGAGAAGGAATTCATGGACAAGCAAAACGAAGTATGTAGATGTATTGCGAAGGGAACGTTCACACGGAAGAAAGAGAAGTGCAGTCACACCAAAGAGCATCACGCCCAACGGTTTTGGGGGCTGCTACCTTTATATATTTAACCCAGGGGTGGAATATTCAGGAATGTTCTTGTAAAAAGGTACACATTTCTTGGAACTGTGGTGCCACCCATCTTTATCCTAAATATGGGTGTTCCCAGAACTGTCGCAGTGAGCGTGTGACTTAGTGTGTTTATGAGCACATAACGAGGTCCTAGGTGAAACGGGTCAAATCCAGCACCATGTTGGGTCCAGTTGGCTTTACCTAGCTTGGCCCACACCCTGGTTTTCAGGGTCTTATCCGCCCCTAGCTTATGCGGCTATTTTAACGGTTTCCTTTGCTAGTCATGTGAAACTGTTGCCTGGAGTTTTCTGGTCTCCTGCGACCCCTTTATTATTCCTGACTCAAGGAGCACCCCATTTGTGCACATAAGGAGACTGCGTTGGGACGAGGCCCCTGGCTGCTCGTGGAGTTTCAGCTAGATGGTTGTGTGCCTGAGTCCTGCGTTCATTCCACAAACATGCAGCAAGGCTGGGTGGGTTCGAGCCCTGCCTCCAGCACTTCCCCACTGCATGACACTGGCAAGTTGCTTGAGCTCTCTGTACCCAATTTCCTCCTCAATAAGGCAGTGGTGGTGATAGTACTAGTTCCAAAGGGTTGTTGTGAGAATTCACACGATACGTGAGTTAACGTGTGTAAAATCCCTAGAACCTTGTCTTTGGATTCCCTCAAACCTCCAAGGTGTTTGTTCACTGAAGGAAGACACCCAACTTAATTTTGGTTCTACAGATCTTGCGTTATTTGCAAAATACCACTGGCTTCTTGACACTGCAGTTACACAAATGTGCCATAATTTCCTTCACAAGTTTCTGGTGATGTTGCTTGAACTAAAACAACAAAAATCCCTGACCTCATGGAGCTCATGTTCTCCTGGGCCACATTCTAATTGAAGTATTTACATGTATTGTCTATTTATCCATCCAGCTTTCTGTATATTTGCATAGAAAAATACCTGGGATTTTATTATATACCTGCTGTTGAAGATAGTAACTTCTGGGAACTAGGATCTGGAGTGATTACTTTCATCTTTGTCACGTTGGTGGAATGCGTAATTATTTTCATAAGCATGTGTAATTTTTACCAAATACAAGTGATTTTTTTTTGGTAAAAAAAACAGGATGTGCATATGCCACGATGTTAAGGAGGTGGTACAGGTGTTGTGACACAAATGTTTGTAAAAGTGGGGGGAATCATGATTATTTAGAGCGGGGTAGTGGAAGGGGTTTCAACCAGAGGTGGTTCTGCACCAACCCAGTGGAACTCTGGCAATGTCTGGAGGCAGTTTTGATGGTCACAAGTGGGCGAGGATCTGCTCCTGGCCTCTGGATGGTGAAGCCAGAGATGCCGCTCAATGCCCTACAATACACAGCACAGACCCCCACAGCAAAGAATCCTCCAGCCCCAAATGCAGAGGGTACCAGGGGTGGGTAGCCAGCCCTGATTTACAGGAACAGTGGAGGGAGAGGGCACTGGTGAGCTTACAGGCACTCCTACAGGACGCCGGCTCTGCTCCGAATTCAAGTCCAGCTTCTTCTTCTTCCTTTTTTTTTTTTTTTTTTTTTTTTTGAGATAGAGTCTCCTTCTGTTGCCCAGGGTGGAGTGCAGTGGTGCGATCTCGGTTCACTGCAACCTCTGCCTCCCAGGTTCAAGCAATTCTCCTGCCTCAGCCTCCTGAGTAACTGGGACTACAGACACCCACCACCACGCCCAGCCAAGTTTTTGTATTTTTTAGTAGAGATGGGGGTTTCAGCATGTTGGCCGGACTGGTCTTGAACTCCTGACCTCAGGTGATCCACCTACTGGTCCTCCCAAAGTGCTGGGATTACAGGCATGAGCCACCACGTCGGGCCAAAAAATGTTTTTTAGGTTGTTAATGAAGAACTTAAAGTTATGTTTCTAAATAATTTTTTTCTGCAGAGCAAATTCAAGCCCCTGTCCCCAACTTGACTGAAAGTATAAACCAGGAGGCATTCAAGCTACATCTCAGAGAACAAGTTCTCATGTTTTTCGTTTTCTTTTTTATTTCTGAATGGTGCTGCTCCTTGAGGAGCAGGACTAACTCACGGGCAGTAGGTCTGGAGCCCTGCCCCAAGGTTCTTTTGTTGAAAACAAGGAACACAGGCTGGACACGGTGGCTCACAGCTGTAATCCCAGCACTTTGGGAGGCCAAGGCAGGGGGATTGCTTGAGCCCAGGTGTTTGAGACCAGCCTGGGCAACATAGCAAGACCCTATCTCTAAACAAATTTTTCAAAAAAAACTAGCCAGGTGTGCTGGTGCACACCTGTAGTTCCAGCTACTTAGGAGCTGAGGTGGGAGGATTGCCTGAGCCCAGAAGATTGAGGCTACAGTGAGCTGTGGTCATTCCACTGCACTCCAACTGGGTGACAAAGCAAGACTCTCTCCAAAAAAACAAAACACAAGGGACATGATGCATATTTCAAAACATCATGTTTTGCACAATAAATATATACAGTGTTTATTTGTCTGTTAAAAATAATTGAAAATTATTGTTTGAGATGGAGTCTGGCTCTGTCACCCAGGCTGGAGTGCATTCAATGGCATGATCTCAGCTCACTGCAACCTCTGGCTCCCGGGTTCACATGATTCTCCTGCCTCAGCCTCCCGAGTAGCTGGGATTACAGGCGTGCATCACCACGCCTGGCTAATTTTTGTATTTTAGTAGGGACGGGGGTTTCACCACGTTGGCCAGGCTGGTCTTGAACTGACCTCAGGTGATCTGCCTGCCTCAGTCTCCCAAAGTGCTGTGATTAGGAGTGTGAGCCACTGTACCTGGCCTAAAAATAATTAATTTTTAAGAAGAAAACAAGGGACAGGAAAGCAGGAGCAGGCTGGGGATAAGAGAACACGGTTTGATTTAGCCAACAGCTTGGCAGAAGGGAAACCTGTGGCCAAGGTTAGAACCTGAGTTTAATAAAGC
This sequence comes from Cacajao melanocephalus, assembly GCA_963573385.1. Taxonomy (NCBI): domain Eukaryota; kingdom Metazoa; phylum Chordata; class Mammalia; order Primates; family Pitheciidae; genus Cacajao; species Cacajao melanocephalus. The sequence continues at coordinate 696 of CAUYLG010072424.1, read as the reverse complement.
TAAAGGAGTCAACAGTACATGATGTCACCGTTGTAGAGACAGTGGGATTCCGTGTGACCCTCCCATTCAAGGAAGCCAATATATGGTAGAAAATAGTATGGGGGAGAAACACAAGTGTGAAAATGCTTAGAAAGAGAGGCAGCCTCGTGTAGCAGTTAACACCCTAGAATGTAGGTTCAGGCTTCCTGAGACTAAATCCCAGCTCTGCCTCACAGAGCTGGGTCTCCATGGACTTCACCTTTAGTTCTTACTTTTCTCACCTTTGAAATGGGATAATTGCAGCATCTTCATCATAGATGCTCTGTGAGGATAAAATAAGTTAAGGCATGCAAGGTACCTAGAAGGGTGGGTAAATATTGTCTGTAAACGCCCCCAGGAAAGCGTTAGAATAGCAATTTTTTTTTTTTTTTTGAGACGGAGTCTCACTCTGTTGCCCAGGCTGGAGTGCAGAGGTGTGGTCTCAGCTAATTGCAACCTCCTCCGCCCAGGTTCAAGCAATTCTCCTGCCTCAGCGTCCTGAGTAGCTAAAACTAGTCACCTGCCCAGACACCCAGCTTTTTTTTTTTTTTCTATCTTTAGTAGAGACAGGGTTTCAGTATATTGGCCGCCTGGGATAGAACTCCTGACCTCTGGTGATCCGCCCACCTTGGCCTCCCAAAGTGCTGGGATTACAGGTGTGAGCCACCACGCCTGGCC